>DWLS01000063.1:0-47029 GCA_018246255.1 Pachliopta kotzebuea | reverse complement strand
CAACCCACTTCTGGAGGACCGGTCGGATGGCCTCCACCGTCCGCTGCCCGGGGACCGGTGGAGCCAGGTCCTCCTCCCACCGATATATACTGTATCTTAACCCATTCGGCGCCAAGCCTAAATTATAAGAAATCATTCCGATTGCCATTTATATTTTGAATGTTATTGTTTACAAAAAAACCTTGTTATTTCTTTGGTTGATATTTTCTTTTTTTTTATTTGAAGTATTTTTCAAGTTTTTTACATATTTTTATTAAGTTTGTGGCAAAATAAAATTTGCTAATTTAAAAGCCTGCATATTATAATATATTTACAGAACGACGCGTATACTCGTCCTTGGCTGCGAATGGGTTAATATGTATCCGATATATATGGATTAATAGGAAACACGAAAAAATCTTTATGAATTACTACGCATAAAAACTCTTTTATGTATGCACATAAAACGGTTCTGCTAAAAGATTCAATTACGTCATAATTATTACTATATAACGAATCGGAATTAAGGTCACATTTGCGTGAAATTATGACAATATATACCCTGAAAGCGGAAAATCCTTTATAATTTCCTTGTCGCTGTCTCCGCTGAAAGCGAGGGTTTAGCTGGACGGCATACGCCGTAACCGGGCCTTAACACGAAAATGCTCTTTAGAAATGAAACGCGGCGAACAAATAAAAATCAACGGATACTTCTAGAAGTAATAGAGGAATATGAAATATCATAAAGTGGACTAAATATATTTATACATAGATTTCTAACGAATATCTAATAGAAAACAAATCTCAGGAAAAGACAGCAGCTTTTCCGGTGACCTTTACTCAACACATCAAACAAATAACGTTGATTATATTATTAATAATAAACAGCCGTCTTATTGTTCCCACAGCTGGGACTTCAAATTAACCAAGTGCGGGTTGATAGAGATATTAAACTTAGATCAGAATTGACGAGAATTTGACAACTGAAGGTTTAAGAAATATAATTACCAATAAATCACGATTTAGTTTAGCATCACGTGATTCCTAGTTTCGATTCTGGGACTTGTTGTGGAGCTTGAACCTAATAAGCTCTCTGCCATCGTAACAGCTTTCAACATATAAGACCTAAGTATTCTAAGCAAAACACTTTACAATCTACTGCCTCATTACCATTTAATACCATGTGAAATTAAGGTCAAATGTCAGACCTTAAAATTATTGATTTTGCGGTTTTTGTCACAAAAATTAAAAGCTCACTTTGTTATCATTATATATTAGTCCTGCTCCGATATAAACAGATAACAGTCTTTTGACTAAAATATGAAACCGTGTCGAGTCTAATGTGAGGTGATCGATTACGTCATATTGTGACTGAGTGGCGTCGCCTCCAACCCCTCGGAGGCGTCATGACGTCATTGTTGGCACTCCGTTGCCAGGCAGCCATTGATCCAGGGGTTGATAGCCTGCCCTACCTGAGACTTGTTGCAACTTATGTAAAGATCATCTTTAATAATGTCTGTTACACAAGTCACCGTTCTCACTAACTCTGAGGCAAGACCATCATCATTATATCAGCTTATTGAGATCTTGTCACATTTGGCATGCGAACGCAGTATTATGGTCTATTATAAGCTACTGGCATATTTCTAAAATTGTTGTTTGTTAAGTTTAGCAAAAAGAAAGGATTTATTCTAGATTTTCTTTCATAATTAATTATCTAAAAAAATTATGGTTTTAATGTTAAACCTGTAGCACTAAAGATTTCGCATACAAAGATATTTCATTGAAAATTTTAAGGTAAATCATCAACAGCTTGCGACAATCCACTGCTTACTTCTTCCAAAGAATGCCTTAGGAGGCGTTCCTTGGTGCGTTAAAGTTTAGTTCGTTTATGTATCAGGCTAAAGCCATATACATAAACGAACTTAACTTTAAGGACCTCCGCGCAATAGATAAGTACCTGTTTTTTAACACTGAAGTCCCTCATTCGAATCCTGGGCTACATGTCATAGTTTTTTTAAAGCGGTACAAAATTTTGGAATCCACCTATACCACCATCATCTTATAAATCTTCTTCAACATACAAAAGCTAGATTATTATAGGCAAAGTCCATCCATAACACAAACGAATTTAAATATTGTTAAAGCATGGTAAATAAAAATTAAATTAAATTGTTTAAAAGTAAGAAAAAAATATTATTATTGTTTTTTATTTTTATTTATACTTTAAAAACTTTTCTGAAACACCTAAATATAGAGTCCAATAGGCGGACTTAATGCCTACAGGCATTCTCTACCAATCAACCTAGGCGATGGGTGATGCTGTGGTAGGTGAAGTGTGAAAGTTATATTTAAAGCTAAAATAAGTATATACATATTATCTATATTTTAAAGTTTAAGTTGTCCCCTCAGCTATAAATGGGAAGAGGAAAACAATGAAGCAGACAAGAAATCCCAATTGAATCTAGATTCAGTTACAGACCATATAAAATGTCGCCGCAAATAACTCCGTTCCGATAGTGCCGCAAAACGGTTAATGTCTCCCTCCGATTTAGTGCTACGGACCAGTATAGTTCTCAGACACTTCCACACCACATCTAAGTACGTCTAAGTTTCAACTTAGATGGCATTAAGATATATAGTGAAGTTAGACCAGTTCTGTTTACTCATCTCTCCTACTTTACAGTGACACATATAAAAAAATACTTTAATGCTTGTGTGTATTGATATCCAGTTGTCTCTATATCATAATGACGTACTTTGCTTTGTAACTTAAATGTCCCCGGTTCGATTCCTAGAATTCATTAGTTTAGTTCTGATGGTAATACGAATAATCAAACTCGCTTTGGGAACTATCACTCTCATGTAGTGATTTATCATCATAACAACTGTGTTCCGTCTGTGAACACATAAGAGCTGGACTATGTAGACGCACTAGGTCAGTCTTCTTCTATCTCAATAAAAACAAGAAATCTGATGTTCATATAAAAAGACAAGAATAAACGAGAGAAAAAATAAGGTGAAATTGGAGAAAAATCAAATTCAATTTTTTACCGATAAACTATACAGAATCAAAATTTCAGTTTTCATAGAAATAGAAGATTCAGAAATTATTAAACAATTTATTTATAATTTCGATTACTTTAGAGGTCAGTTGTTCTTTCTAGAAATTCTGAAGAGAAAGACATCCGGATATTATGCACACAGAATATCTTCATGTTGTATACTTCCTCTTTAATGTCGGGTAAAACTTGAGTACATAAAATGTATTGCTATTATATAACAAAAATCATCCTATGTTTTATTAGTTAAACTTACAAAACATTTTGATTTCAGTGGCGTTTTGATTTTCAAAATGAAATATCGTGAATGTACAATTTTACTATTTTACTATCCGGACGTTAATCCTCGTTAACCGGACATGGAGTACCACATTAGTTGATGATAAAATAAAGTATTATTATACATACCTCTACAGGCGCCGTACCCTGATATTACAAAACCGACTGACCGAATGCGTCGACAGTTGCGACCCGTAAATCTCGCATCCGGTGCACACCACATACACACAAACACACATACTGACGTACAAGCACAAACACCACAAACCGCAACTACGGCAATTAGCATTAAATCACACAAACAGTACATTCAATTACAATAACAGAACATATTTCAAAATGAACCCAACCGGGGGCCCGAGATAAGCGGATAAATAAATACTGTTAAATTGTGTCGACTGCTCTTTTTTTATAAAATTTTACACGCTGTATAAAGGCCGTAAATGTTTTAACAGCATCCTCGCTGAAGTATTTTTTTTTATCTAAAATGAGGCAACATTAATTTCACATGTTTTTTTATGATATTTTTTAAATCCTGTCCGCTATAGAGAGGTCCTTCCCTTGCTATAATAAAGTCGAGCCTTATTTGCAATTTTTTAATTTACCACTTCCTCTTCTTATTTCTTTATATCTTTCCAGTTCTCTCTTCTTTATTCACTTTCGTTTTCTATGTTATAACATTACATTTCTTTCTGTCTTGATAACTGTTTAAGGTCCTAGAGTAGCAGCCGTAACGTAGTATTGAAAGGCCTCCCTCTAGTGGAACGACGACCTGGTGAAGGTCACGGAAACGTGCTGAATGAAGACAGCGTAGGACCGATCAGTGTGGAAATCTTTGGTGGAGGCTTATGTCCAGCAGTGGGCGTTTATCAGTTGGATGATATGTTTGAACTGATTAAGACGTGGATGATGAAACATGCAGAATACTCACGCTCTCGAAAGTTGTCGGGAAAGAACAATAATGTTATAGTAACACAATATAGTGGTATTTAAGAAGATGGGTTTTAAAGAACTATGCTTTCAACTACACTACAATATATAACCCTAGAGTCAAGGACCATGTTAGTTTTTGCACAACAGAAGCAATTTAGTAAACCATTATATGTACTGTTGAATTCACGATATAAAACACCTTAAATATATATTTAGAACATAGGTTATCATTCACTTGATTGAGTCTATTGTTTAAAGAGGAACTTCTCAAAGAGGTTAATAAAGCCCTCATCAAGGCACCGGAGTTACACTGTGACGTCAGAGTATTGAACTGAATAGAAAAGAAGAATAGGTAGGATTTTAAACCATACAACGAAAATAGTGATTTCCGTGGTATTTGCGTTACTGATGGTAGGTGTTTGTTGTCAAAAATCATCACGGGTACTACTGTAGTATCAAGGAAGTAGTTGCTAGTACTACGCAAATCAGACTTTGCAAGTATAATGGTAAAAAGCAGTGTTTATGATCCTAACTATTATGATATTGTTGTAAATAAGCGGTTCATTTACCATCAAGTATATTGAACGTACTGATGGGGTAGATGAAAAAATTATTTAAACTCGAGATCCCAGATCTCTCTACGTGATCTATAAATTAACATGTATAACTGAGTCGCAATTCTGACAACACTGAAATCGTCCATTATACTATATCCCAAGCTGCAAGCGTTATCACGGTACAAGTTAATTTCTTCACCGCTTGCGGACCCCGTTGGGCTTACGCTAAAATATCGTTCGGTACAACTCGGCTTAAACGCAAATAAGTTTACTCTAGCACAAACCAGGTCTGGGAAGCAGCAACGGTAAATATATTGGACGGAGTTTAGATGAAGAGTACTATTATTTCGGACACCGCAGATAAGATGTAATAACTCAGCGGAGACGGTGAATTATTGCGTTGCAAGATGGCGGAAATGAATTATGTTAATTTCTTTAAGACATAATTTATTTTATTCAACATTACAAAAGAATTCTTATATTTAATAACCAAGTACCTTATTAGCCACCGGTCACCAGGTTAGAGAAAGTGGAAACTTTTGAAGTCATTGAAAATAAAATTGGAATAGGGTATGATATTTCGATGAAAAAATCTCATGAAATTTATTCGATAACCGACTGTTTAAAACGATAATTGTTTAATAGTTAACTTCTGTAAGATATCAACCAATCAAAAGTTGACAGAGCTGATGTACTTTAATAACTATACTCTAGAGAAAATGTGGAAAAACTATGAACGGCAATTACTACAGCGTCACCTGTGTTCCAAAAATGTTCCGGACGTGAGATTTCCGATCATTGTAAACTCTTTGTTACATAATAATTGTAAATTTATTTAAAATTTTAAACAAATTTCTGTTAGAGATGATCATCCTCAACTCTATCATGTTTATCCTTATGATCGTAGTCGTCACAGTTATTATCAACGCCGTCTTCATTATAGTTTTATTATCAATTGTTGTGTTTTAATCCACCTAAACAAAAAAAATTGTATTAAAGAATTCCTAAGTCCGCGAAATACTTGATCATCATGATTATCAGTAAAGCTAGTCAATTGTTAGACTTAGGCCGTTCAAAAGATACAAGAAACTTTGGAGACAAAGTAAATGAAATTAAAATAATAAATCGCAATAGAAAAACTATTATTTATAGAAAAATATTACTATATCAAAATTCATTGCAAGTCAAAGTTTAATAAATATCAACCAGAGTAGGTAGGATATACAAAAAATAGTATTTTAGTACCACCCCACGTGATGGTGAGACGTAACGGAGTCTTTAGTACTGAAGTTTGTGGAAGTCCCGAAGAAGCTTGTTCATTCCTAAAGATTTCTCCCGTCCTCCGCCGTATGCATTATGAACGCCAACCATTAATCTGATGGTAAATATAAGAACGTAAAAGTATTTAACTGTTACAAGAAAGTAAACCAGGTCCCGATAAGCGTACCAGCTAAGGCACCAACATTATACCGTGAAGATAAAGTCCCGCCGCAGTGTACCGGCGACCTGCATTTGCATACCGATAGATGTTTAATCGAACAGAAAATAGAATTTGAACGGTAAAACCTCTGGTGGTAACTACTTGAATAAGACGGAGGTCCCGTGTTCATTTACGGGGACGTAAACTTGGTTGGTGGCAGGATTTTTTCAGCCACTTTCATATATTATATGTGTGCCCATTCATCATTCTTAGCTACTACTTCACTTAATACTATGAGTAATTGTGGTCAAGACCAACTTCAGTGTTGTTAAAAAAAAATTCAGTTTATTGTAAAATACCAACACCATTTTTGATTCTCCGGGATCGGTAACGCCTGGTGCCTCTGATGCTGCAGGTGTCTATAGACGGTAACTGCTTACCATCAGACACGCCGTATACTTATTTGTCAACTTAGTAATATTAAAAACCCAACCTAAACTTAAACCTATACCAATTGTTTTATAAATAATATAAACACATTGAAGACATAGACGTTTATATCTATAAATTATATAATCATAGACAAAAATAAAGCCATAATGTTGTTCTCAAACTATAGACTAAAGCGTCATAATATCTTTTGGATTACAAACTTTCCATGAAATGATTTATTTAGTCTTGGATATTATAAAATAAAAATTGAAACGTTTAAAGAAAAAAAAATAACTCTAACGGTCTTATAAACAAGCAACATTTAAATAAGTGAACGCGAACATAAAATATTTTTATGGAACGCGGCCATTTTTAAAAGCAATAACATTATTTTATCTGTGGGCGTTGAAAAAAGTACACGGAGGCGCGGGAGTTGCGCGTTACCAAAAAATCGTACATGCGAGCATCAAACTTGGCCCAAATTCAAAGCAATGCTTTAAACCGATGAATTTTTACCGCGAAACTTTTGGCAAATGTTACATACACACACATACACATCACATTATTGAATTTACAATTTTTATTACCGCCAGTGGCGAATTAAACTTTATACTATTTAAACTGTTTGTTATACGAATATTGGAAATCCTTATAAAGAATACCAATATAAAACAATAGTATGAAAACATTACTGTGTTCCGGTTTGAAGGAGGGTAATAATTAGTAAAATTGCTAAGCTAACGAGTGTGATATAACATCTTATATGGCGCTTCATTATCGCAATACTTACTATCCAAATGAGATTTTAAGACAATTAAATATACCAAAATACGTTAATCGATATACTAGTTTATTACACGTATAACCGTATTTTTTCCAAGGAACACAGTTAAATGTAAGGTTTAAATATATAAGAACCGTAAGACGGAGTCCGCTATAAATTTCGAAGAGAAGGTTCGAGAAGGTTCGTAGAACATGAATTGATAACACGCTATTTCCAATTTGTGTGGCATTTTGTTGGTAGTGGAAGTAAGAGCTTGGTCAGCGAAATTAGATTATGATGATACTCTTCTTTTAAGTCGTATTTCCTCATGACAGAGGGTCATGGTCATCATGTGGTAAAACACGACGACTTCCTTGACAGTTATAATGGAATGGTGTTGCCATTGCCTTCTCCATTTCACACACTAGTCCGTCCACTGATGATCATCACATACATATGTAGGTTTCCTCACGATGTTTCCCTTCACCGACATAGCACGTGATATTAGTTGATGTTATACTAACTGCACATACATTCAAAAATTCATTGGACAAATGAAACATCACAGGCCGGATTAGAACCCAGTATCTTCGGAGTAGAAGGCAGGCGTTCAAACCACTAGGATATCGATTATTATGATATCGGATTTTTTTTAATCTTTACTGGTGGTAGGTCTCCATTGCTACAGACATTACTGTGTTCCGGTTTCATGTGTACTGTATGCTAGTGAAATTACTGGGGTAACGAGACTTAACATCTTGTCTCAAGGCAACCATAATGTAATGCAATGTATACTATCATAACCAGTGCCGCGCGGGAGTCATGATAGCCTAGTTGTTTGAACGCCAGCTTACAATACCGAGGGTACCGGGTTCGAATTCGGCCTGCGCCAATGAATTATTCAATTTACGTTCAGTTATTATAACACCAACTAATATCACGTGTTTTAAGACATGTATCAATTCACGTGGATAATATAAACCTTAAAAAAAACTAGTGCCACGCTATTATAAAACAGGAACATGATCATCTCGTCGCATCGTAGAATAACAAAAAACCATAACTAGAAAAGAGTATGCCATTCAGCAGTAGTTTTAAGATGATAAACATCTCCTCACTTTATGCTTGTCGGTTAAAGATATAATTCGGTAGCTACAACTACACTATATTTTAGTTAAGGAAACAGACGCTGCAGCGGCAACTAACTAGACCGCAAGCAGATTATTTCGTTAGTATTAGTTTATTGTACCAATCACTGGTTATTCTCATTTCAGGCAAATGTTTGCGGAAATTGTGAAAATGGATCCCAAATGGTACTGATTAAACAACAATTATAAATTTGTTTCACTGTTAAATTAACGAATATTACTGTAATCGTATGCACTCCAGATTTACGAAGTTTTAAATTATTGCTTATACTATAACATTAAGATTTTCTAAGTTGTTTCATGAATAATACATTTAGTATGTACTTGTAAGTTAAGCGTTTCGCTTGTGATCATTATCAGCCGATAAACGCCCACTGCTGGACACCAGTCTCCGTCAAAGATTTCCACTTAGATCGGTACTGCTTTATCTGCATCCATTGGATTCCCGCTACCTTCACCAGATGGTCCATCTTGAGGGGAATCTTCAGTACTACGTTTACGTTTACCGTAGGTTCGATTCCGAGATATCTATTACGAAATTTGGTTAATAATCTAATTTTTTAGACCCTGCTTGACTAACTGTTACCCTCATATCTGCCGATATAACAGATGTATTCCTGCCTGTCAACATATGAGAGCCAGAGTAACCCAAGCGAACACGTTTCATCATCTAATACCTCATTGTTGTTTAACACCATATCAAATTAAGGTCAGTCGTTCAGTATCAACAACACCGCTAACAGTTTACAGCTGGACTTAGGTCTCTCCCAAGGAACGACACCAGGTCGGTAGTTAACTGATTGTAAATTAAAAAATCGTCTTATAAACGTTATCTCTTTAGGAATGTTGGCAACTAATAATCTAACAATATATAGTCTTTAAGCATGGCCTTTGACCATTGGCCTTTTTTAACTCGATAAATATTAACTTCTTTTAAATGTGTATTATTATCAAAAACCATGCCATGTTCATTTTATATTTAGTATCGCAGCATCATGAACGCAATCTGCCCGTCCGCCAGTCGTCATCGGTAAGGAAAGGAGACAATTTTTATATTGCGAAAGCTCACAATACAGCGGGAGAAGGTACCCGGCTTTCGGGATATTAGTCGAGGGGAAAGATTTTTCTAGAACAAAAGGAAACGAATGAGAATCTTTTCGGCATGAAAAAGAATATGATTTCGTACTGAATTTTTGATACTGTGTAAGCAAAAATTATATAGATGTCTGTGAAAATGAGCTAACCGCTGGGCTTCGATCTTAACCCTTGCAGAAGAATACCAGAAAAACCCAATTGAATATTTATAGTGTTATGCACAGGACTTAGTTAATCCATTCTTTATGACCTTTCATTTATAGGATTATAGGTCACTTCATTACTAAAGGGTTAATTGACGATAATACTTAAGACAGTGAAGCTATCACCCAGAATACTTTGGAATAGGTTAATAAGACACAACTATTTTGTTATGTCCATCAAATTTTTATAATGATGGTGACAGCAAGTAAGTTAATACGAAAAATCTATCTACCATTCAAGTTCTATGTGCTCCAGGATTTGAACTGGTGAACTCTGGAATAAGCACAAGCAGCATTCAGACTAAGCCATGCGATATTAAAAATATACAGGTTGTAAATATAATATAGTAACAATTTATTAGCAGGAAGTGAATTGCATCCGGAAGAGGTCAACCAAACTCGGTCAAGACTATCGCAATCATCGTGTTGTCTGTGATCTGAATAAGACCTAAAATTCTCATGACATTCGGTCTAAAACAAGTTAGTGGGCCAATGACTCGCCGCGACCATCAACTTTACACAGAGTTTGCACTAAAATCTAAGTGCAAGCAATGCATTTCCATTTAAATTGTACATGACAATTAAGCAAAATTTATAATGGCCGTATTTTAAACGCAAGTGGCCAGAGAACTGGGAATGTCTAATAAACCTAGATTTGAAACTGTAATAGGGAACACCGGCTATGAAAATATGAGTGCTCGTAGTAACAACGTAATTTTTGGCCCTCCGTTCAGAGAGGAATATCATAAATTCATCGCATGTTTTTGGATACAAGCTGAATATTTACATTTTTAAAAAAAATATTAAAACTTTTGCTAGCCTACCAGGTGAGTACCAAAAATTCCAATCCCAATCAAACTTTGAAACATGTGGCCCAGCCTTATTGATTTAGGGACCTACGTGTTACTTCATTAGCCATTACGCTGCGGAGGCAGCAAAAACAAATATTAGCAGACTACTAACTACACTTACATCTAGTAAAAACAAATACTATTTTGACAAATATTTAGCAGTTCTCGTCACAGGATTTTTTTTAAACTAAAAGTTTTATAGTCAAAAGCTCGCGGTTGTTTAATCGTATTTCGATTTCAACGTTGAAAATTTAAACCGTCGATAAATAATTCACAAAGGGATCAATTGACGTTTCATAGAAGGTTCTCGAACGTTTGTAAAAATCTGAATATAAATATAAAAGGTCTAGTATTTATTTCAATTCGTTTTCGCATATCTATAAACAAAATTATATAGTACTATTTTTTTGTTGTCTACCCACCTCCTGGTCTTCAGTTAAATAGCACCCAAAAAGTACTACGCTATAAATAGCAGCCTATGTACAAACAATCAACTATAATAAATAAAAAATGACTTATTATAAAAAAATACAAATAGATCAAAAAAGGTTGTAGTAGTATTTTTTTTATTTACATTTATCGATCAAAATGATAACACGTCATATATACCAATTTAGTTTCTAATAAACTTATTTAAAGATATATCTCTAATATCTAGTTATTCTACTACGAGAAAAGAGAACAAAATAACGTTTAAAAAGACTTTAATTATTACATTAGATTATTTTATTTTTATCACTAGAACCAGCTGAAATTCAGAGCTAGAGTTTTTGTTTGTAAATGAGCTGGGCACCATTAAGGTGTTTCTTATTCGTGATTTTATCATGTAATATATTCCACGTCTTTATAGTACCAAATAAATCATTTTTTTTCTTTCTTTAATTTAAAAACAAATAAGAAACATGTTTTAAGTAAAAAACCATCTGTATTTGCTAGATTACTCCCTGTCGAGGTTTTCCCAAGGATCTACAGAATGGATTTCTTCATAATTGGCGGTAACGAGCCAGTAAAGCCTTCAGTACAGCAGACGTCTATAGGCTACGGTAACTGCTTACCATCAGGGCGTATGCTTGTTAGCCAACTTAGTGGTATAAAAATAAATGGATCCAGAGAGCGCTTAATACGTACAAAACTCCTCAGTCACGAGACGTCCGTAATCCAATATGCCCTCCGCGTAGATAAAGGTTCCAGCGATGGTAATATTTTATCTTTTATTTCCATTTTTACTTTCTGAAATATTTATGACGGAACCTGATTATGGAATCCATATTGCAGGTCACGGTCAACAAGTAACACGATATTGTCATTATAACAAAGACAGTATTTCGGCCCTTTTACTAAACAACTCTTTTGGCTTTCTTTCAATAATATTTTACTTACCAAGGAAAATTATATTATTTCTAGGATAAAACGGAATTATATATGTATTATTCATTAGTTATTATTCAGTAGTTTTTAATATTTTAAATTTTTATTTCATGTGTACTTTTGACGTTTTGTTAACATCTAAATTTAACTAATTTTTTAAAATTTTTATAGGATTACTTTAACATATCATATTATTTTAAGAGATTGTTGTCCATGCCTTTAACTGGCTTTACATACCAGTACCTATTCTTATAATTCTTAATTTTAGGCTTGAATGTTTTGTATGTATTGCTCTTGATGTGTCTAGATAAATAAAAAAATATATAATAAAATCCATTCCAGTTAATCGTATGTTATGGACTTTAATGAACACTAAGCTTATGAAATACCGCGCTGATAAAAATCTGTATTAATTTTCTTATTTTAAGATATAACAACAATATAATTAGTTTATATTATTGTTAAATAACTTAAAAATAATATTTACAAGCAAAACTGGTATAATACTGATGTCCTATACTAAAATCCTTGATCTTTATGTATTAATAAGCTGTATAGTAGAAAGTGAACGTGTGTTTGTATTGACTGCGTGCTTTAGCTTTTAATGCTAACGGAATAAGTTACTTTCATATCTCTTTCTCTTTCTCGTCTCTTTAAATATATTTCACAATAAATACCATGGACAATTTGTTTAATGCGATAAAGCACGATGTATTAATGTATGTTGTATGTGGAGCGCAGCTGCCTGTAATATCTTATTAATCATACCATATTACCACATTAAAGACGTTTCAATTGATTAATGTTTAACAACATCCATACATATAAATAATAGGTTATTTTTAATCTATGCCTAACGGTCAAAGACAACATTTTTTTTTAATAAACATGCACTATGAAATTATTCATATGTGTAAAGATAAGGTATACATACTATGCCTATAACGACTATACTCGTACGATCACATGAGGAATATTATCTCCCTGCGTAGAGTTTTTAGCGCTTGGTTTGTAATACGGAGATCCCAAGTTCCATTCCTGGATAACATGTGGAGACATCAAGTATGAGGTCAAGTTGACCTATAGAAGATACAAAAAAGAATAACTTTTGCACTGATACAGAACTGAATGTTATTTTCCATTAAAGTTAACACAAAATATCAAAACGTAATTATTATGAATCTAATTCGAAATTAAGTAAGATAGAGACCCACAAATGGAGTCAGCATCTCCAAGAACAAGAATTACCGGTCGCAGCCGTCTTGCCCCGCACTACGACCACAATGCCCCATAAAAAATATAAGAGCTCCTATTGAGGACGACGACCTCACTGCGGTTTGATGCACAGTTTAGCGGCTATGGGTTTTATATTGTGTAATACAAACCACTCACCCCGCTTAAGTTGGGGTCCTTTTTTATTACAATAAAACCTATTGAAATATCGGCATAGTAATAAGGGATTTATAACATTAATAATCAGTACCCTAGCTTCAAAGGTATAAACACAATTCTGTGTTCATTGTTAATGTAACAATGACAACTGATATAAGGTTACCCAAAAAACTATAAGTAATACAGTAAAGTATACACAAAGAGCCAATAGCAAACAACCACTGATGAGAACAATCATGAAAAGGATGGCGGTGTATTTCGGCAACCTAGTGAGGATGGAGGAGGATCTCTTATATTTTCCAAATCTGATTCTCGAAGGTTGGATTCCGGTAAATGAGCATCCAGAAGATAGAGAAGAAAGTAATTTGATGGTAAAAATAGCGACCACGTTTTGATTATGCTACACTGAAATAAAATTGTGTAGTATGGACATAGTTTTATCCAACTGACCACTTAATTTTAACGATGGCACTCAACCATGATGATGAGATAAAGGTGTAAATATAATATAACTGTTTTTCATCATCATTTCAGAATATTATTCACTGCTAAAAATTTATCACTTCTTTACGTAATTAACTATTACCACCTCTGCTTACAATTGTCTTCATTACATATTTTTATGTAATACAAAGATTAAAATCAAAAGAATTATGACATTACATGAGTATTGACGACGCTATGACGTCATTTCCTCCAAATATTGACAATGCAATGTAAGGTCGGTTGCATTGACAAGGACGCGAGACGTAAACACGACGCCCATGTCAAATATCAAATTGGATAAATTGAATCTTGTTATTATCGGTATGAACGTGGTATTATTCTAAACCCTATGTAAACGATGATAATTTGGAAAACAAACCAAGTTGTTTTTTGACCCCAAGGTTTCTTTTGAACTTAAATACATGTATACCCAACAATTATGCCACGTTGTGACATCTTATCCTAATTCGATGTTACTGATACAAAACTCAGAATATTATATAATTAATTAATGATTCATTATATTGTTCCTACTAATAATAATAAATACACTTTTAAATTAAAACCATCGATAATGCGTTTTTTGGCAGAGACAGCAAAGAACCGCAGACTTTATTTCCTACTAAGTAGTGTGCGAACATTATCTTAATGTTTTGTTTAGAAAAGCAAAAAAGTGCAAGTTGTAAGGATAAAAATATGGTGTTGTGTATACGTTCTTACTATCTCTTTCCACTCAATACTTCGTTACATGAAACTGGAACTTGACGATATAAATGGACCCTGATATGATTTAGATTGTCTAATACCAGAGACAATCCACCGCTCAGAGAATTTGTATAAATTGTTTTCTTTCATCATTCTTATCATATTGTTGGCATAAGCATCTTCAAAGTAACCTCTTGAGTCTGATCTTCTCCTCTGCATCCAGTTTTTTCAGCCAATTTTATGATATGTGATATTTTTTACGGTCAATGAGGAAATCCTTGTTTGAAAGCAATGTAAAATAAGCATGGGCTGTAATTTCATAACACAAAACTTAGAAAAATTTAAATTAGTTTCACAGTAGAATTTATAAATGTAATGTTTCAGTCCTTGCCTGGAAACTTTTGTATTGGATATTTATTAATTTATTTTCTGTTAGCCATGACTTATGATTATTATGATTACGACTATCAGTTACTAGAAGTTATAGAGAAAATTTTAAAATAAAAATCAGCAAACTACAGCCCACCTCCGTTCCACTCCAACTTAAGTTCTCCGTAGCAGATGTAAGTGGGAAAATTCCAAAGCTCATTTCGCCGATACTACGAACGTCAATAGATTAACGCAACGGGAGCACCGGTACGAGGAAACTTTTTGGTCTTTTTTTCCTTTCGAGTCGATCGCAGTTACCAACGGCAGCAAAAAGGTTTCACTCTTTTACGTTTTGTATACTATCTATTAATTAAAAATGTTGGAATTGAAATCGTAATATTAACTTTTAAAACATTTTATATCGCACATTTTCCTAACTTCTTTTAAGTTGTAACACTAATGTTTATCTATCTCTGGCATCGTAACTTATCTTCTCTATTTTGTTAATTCACTTTTTCAAGTTACGATATGAAAAATAATTAACTTATCTCTAGAATCGTTTCCTCTAATATGAAGATCATGGTCAATGTTGGAGTTGCTATCTAGAGCTGACGATCGGCCTCTACCAGTTTCTATCTAACGACCGTGTAGAATTTTGAAGACAAGTCACTTACCTCTTCGGTTCATGTTGATGGTGAAAGAACGCACCGAATTTTTGTCTTCGGTATTCCCAAACGCAATCAAGATTCAATTATTTTTTTTTTACACAACACAAATTATAACCATTCTCCATTAAATGGTTTAAACATTAAATATTTCCCCTTTGAACATAATCAGGGTAACATTAATCCGCTTCAAGTGTGCCCATACACACACTGGAGAGATAATTGATGAATTTATTGACTCTTTGATCGTTAGCGGTTATTACGTGTACAAGCGAGCTCGTTAATCATTAAAACATGAGGACGAGTCTCCCGCAAATACCATGTAAGCAAGAATAATCATAATGACACTTTACCCTTGAGAGGTTTAACTGCCTCTATCAAGAAGCGTCTAACCGCGTGCCTTGTAACACGGATCCCCAGTTCAGTTCCGGGCCCACATATATTAGAAATCAGAACTTCCGATTTTCGCGAACCTCCTTTCCTACCACGATCAAATTGTAACCTCCCACAGTTATACCATAGCTGTATTTGTATTCATATAAATAACCATCATGCTAACGTATACCTTGCCTCGCTTCTTTAGATCATTAATGTGAGTTACAACTCTTATATTAAGTTTTGTCTTTGTACTAAAAGCAATGAGAATAAAGACCTATCACATATATTCATTAAGTATTTGTTTACCTTCATCCAATCTCAAACAAAGTAGTGAGTAACAGTATCCGTTTTCTCAAACAGAATTAAACAGAAAGCGTTAAAATCACAGGTTAAGTGAAGTCAGATAAACAATCCGCCGTGATCAGGCGTAGACTGATGCCGGCAGTTTAAAAGAATAATAGATCCTTACAGCATCAGGAAAGTAAAACAAACAGGGCATTAATGAGTTGTGAAACAGCAATAAAGACGAGTGCGAGACGCCTCCGCGACTTGGAAAGCTAATTTTGGTAACAAATCTAAATTAACACCGAGCCCGTGTACAGTGTAGCTTTTACTTAAACGCTTATATCCACGGTGTTACTTTGACTTTTTTCCGTTTGTCCTACTTCCTGCTATATTCCAGTTTAAAGTGCGCTGTATTTAGTAACGTTTGTGATGATTATAATAAAAAAGAGCCAACAGGAATTTGCTAGATTAATACGCTTTACCAACATAGACCACAATATCACTTAACAGGTGCTATTGTCGTTAAGCATTGACCTGTATTTTTATAAAATAAATAAATAAACATTTTGACTTCATCTAGATTTACGCATCATAATAGTATCGGAGAATAAATACATATTTGTACATAGCCTAGTGAATTCAATGTGATAGTGAAACATATCTCATATATGTTAGCTGAATATCTTAATTTCGACCCAGTGCCACTGTTGAACAATAGCCTCTCTAATTGATTTTCAATGCGACCAATCCGGCGTAACTTACATCAAATGACTGGCATCTTCGCAAGGATATCGCCATTGTGTGTTCTAAAATCTACGATCTTTAGAGACCATCGGCCATCCAATCTTGTCGCTAAATATTGTATTGCACAAATAGCACATTGCTTATCAATACCTTTTCAAATAATGTATACCATACTGCACAAAGTCTCAAATTTAGAATTAAAAAAAAAGCCTAACAAATGGCGAAGCTTTGTAAAACACAAAATTGAATCTGGAGCATCCCGACGCCTTAGCTTGCTGGAATAAAATGCGGAATGCGAACACCCCGTCCGCGATCCCGCGTTGCTGAGAAATGGTGCTCTTAAAAAGATACACGAGGTTTTGTGGCGCCAACAGGAGCCTGATTTTATAATCATCCGCGGTATTTCCCCGGGATCCTGTCATGAATTTATTACAGCGCGAATTCCACTTGGAAATTATTTTCGAGGAAGCAAGAGCCGCAGTTTTTACGGTTACTAGTATCCAACACGTTACATTTGAGCTTCCGTATTCCGCATAATGCAAATACTATTCAGCTAAGAAATAGAAGCGAAGCTCTTTCTTCTGGAATACATTGGCAATGACGGCACAAATTTATACCTAGAGTATAACAAAATTTAAAATATTACTTTTAAGCTTCGAAAAAACAAGATTTAACTTGAGTAGAAGTTGGCTAAACCCTAAATATATGTAGTGTACATTATCTGTGCAAATTTTTGCAATTATTACAAATTGCCATGTAAATGTCCTTTTTAAAAGTTATTGTCTTTTATAATTTAAATATAGCACAGAAATTTGTTAAACGGTTTAACAGCTTAAGACTCCTACATAAACATAAACAACTAATAAAATTTACAAACGAATTAAAGCCTAGGATTATTTTCTACTGGCCATCTATACTCAGTTGGGACATTGCAGGTTACAGGCTGATTAGTAATAGTAACAAACCTTTAATTATCATTGGACATATAGATTTCATCAACTAATTAATATCACGTTAAATACTTGGGACAAAATACCTAAAACATTTGTTCTATAGACAAAACTGACATTATAGTATACAAACTGTTGAAAAACTTTTCCTAAGCGCTATGAAATTATTATTCCTAACATCTATGACAATTTCTATGAAAGGTCTAAAATCAATTTCTTTCAATAAATGTATTCACTTTTAATACCACGAAGGCGGAACCTCGAATCAAAACGTCCGTCGATCACATGATTGGATACGTCACGCATATTGTTATATTAGTAATGGTTAATTTTCAATACATCAATGACGTATTGATGTGACAATTTTTTTTTTTAATCGACGAGTCGACGAAGAGAGCAAAGGTGTTCACTGTAATGCGTATAATAACGTGGCACTAGTTACAATGATATGTATACTTGCACCACATTGGGCTCTTCACCTCGAGACTAGTTGACGACTTCTTACGTCTTTTTACTCCAGTAATTTCAATAGCATACATCACCTTTGGAACCGGAACACAATAATATTTGCACATTATTGGTTGACAGCAGAAATAGCAGTTGCGGTGGTACACAAACTAGCTACTGCTACGTTCTCCGGCAACGTTGAGCTACCCACGAGTAAGACTGTAAATATTACTGTGCTTTAAAGATGCTTGTTTTACAAGCTTTAGTAATATATATTAGATAGAAAATTTATTGGCATGATCACCTCCGGCTAATTTTAATACTGAAGCTGAAAGGGGCCTTCCTTCTCAAAATTCTTCAAACAATAAATCATAGCTTCGAGCGAATGAAGCGTGCGAGTGGTAAGGGAGACCAGAAATTCAGAATTCCTCAAAGTTCAGCAGTAAAGTGAGCCGTTCCAAAAGTCCCGGGGAATGCAAATGCGGTCCGGGTACAATAAAGGAGCACTCGAAAAGTTCCGGCTTCGAAAACTTGCGCGATAAGGGAGCGTTAAATCACACCATCACGCCTGCATTTAATGTATCACAGAGTTTTCTTTTTTAGCTTAAAGTAAGTTGTGTGTTTAAGTCGCAGCTATGTGAGGAGTAGTGGACTGCAGTATAAAACCAGTTCAGTATCAATCGACGTGAAGATCTTTCGAATAAGCCTCCCTAGTCAAAGTCTATCATTATCAGCCGATAAAGGCCCACTACTGAACATATGCCTGCCTTTAGAGGCTTGCCTTTTGGCTTTTGATCTTTGGATTATAAGCCTCTCCCAAAAATCTCCACTCCAAACGGTATTGCGATGTCTGTATCCGGCGATTTCCTGCGACCTTCACCAGATCATCAGGGTGGGCCTCTCAGCATTACGTTTACCGGTACGCTGCCGCCCCTCTAATCTTACTAACGTCTATCAGTTGATCAAAACAATGATGCTGACAAAGACATCTTCATTGTGATACTTTGAATTATATAAGCCAAGACTTTTTTTTATTCGACCAACCGACGAGTCAAGCAATGCGATCACCTGATGGTAAATGATACGTTTGCCTTTAACATGGTGCTTAATCAGATGGTATAAACAACACCACATTGCACTCGAAGCTTTAACACATGAGCTGTTAAGTCTCGTTACCCCAATAATTTCATAACCTTTCAGCGCCCTCCCAACCTGACAACAGTAATATTTGCACAGTACTATTTTTCGGCTGCAATATGAATCGCATCTATGACTAATCTAGATGGTCTTCGGCAACAGAATATAAACACTAATAAAAATACAAACATTATTGACAATCAAAACATGACCTACCTTTATTAGGTTTAAAATAAAAAAATTAACCATTATGTACTTTTTACAGAAATTTTCGCGATACCCAAAAATTATTAACGGAAAAATTTCATCGTCAAACTTTCCGACATTTCCTATAATTTGAATCTGAAATTCCTTTTCAGTAAAACGAAATCCTTCGCAATAATAATTAACATTTCAAGGTATCGAAATATTTACTGTATTTGTATAACTGTCATGAAAATTGAGGGGATGTTTTTTTTATTTGCTGAGGGGACCAGATAAGCTAGACTTTTACCTGGCGATAAGTTATACGCTTGCCCATGACAACGTGGCTCTAGTTAGCATCACATACACTGAACCACTTTACGCTGGACGTCTTCAGACATAAGGTGTTAAGTTTGACAACGCCCTTCAAACCGGAACGCAGTAATGTTTACATAGTGCTGTTTGACGAATGCAATAAGGGCTGCGGTGGTATCTACCAAGACGGTCTCCGACAACAGACTTACCACAAGTGAAAAGGTCGTTGTAAAGTTTCTTCGAACCTTGTCCAGCGTTACTATCATCAATGCCAAATTTTTATTATAGTTCAAAGTCAAAGTTTAAATTTTTATTCAATTTAGGAACAATAGTTCACTTATTGAACGTTAGAAAGCTACCAGCCATTCGCAAAGCAAAGGCCTCAGATCTGAGTGAATGGGCGCAGGAAATTCAGCGAGCTGTAAACAATTTTTTTTCCTATACAAAATGTCTCACACCCATACTTACGTGTTGCTCGAGAATCAACGTACACATCATCAACATTATAAATTAGCACGATGATTTCGATTAATATAACCAAGCTTTATTTTTAAACAAATTGCGACTATTTCTTTATACAAATATCGATGTGGATATGCGATATGAATAAAAATCTACTCTGTCTATGCGATGTGTGGATCAAATATGCATGTCGAAATCCATTTGTTCGAGTCGACTTATTCCATTGAATTCTAGTGCGTATGCAAAATATACCATATTTTATGAAGTCTGGATAAAGAATGGAACTGGAGCTTTGAATATTTATAGAAATTTTAGTAATCTTTCAAGTGATAACAAATTTTCCTTAGCTCTGTCAGACAACCATAAAAATATTCGTTTAAAAACATTCGAGTCTTTATCGAGGAGTTGAAAGTGTTAATAAACAATGATTTTACTGCTGGTAGATCTTTGTTACCGCGCGTAGAAAAGCAACAGAAGTTTTTTTTTTTCGGATGAAGTTTTTGCTTTGGGCCACTATTGTGGCCGCGAAAGCTTCGTCGGACCCTGAGCTCGCAGATCCGGACTCCGCGAGCTGAAAGTATATATATATATATAAATTATATAGTATAAGGGATAGGAGGGAGACGAGGGGAAAGAATATGGGGAAGGAGGAAGAAATGGGCAACAGAAGTAATGTGCATAGCAGCAGTGCAAAGAGGCGCCAGTGAGTTCCGTAGGAGATCCCGAAACCTTCCGCGATACACTAAGGATAACCATTAAGGGGCTTTTAGTGGGTATAAATCCCACATAACCTTGACAATCCTCCAGAAATAGGGTATCTTTTGAACAATTCCGTCGTGACAAAAAAGGTTCTTTGTTACCAGTGCCTATAACGCTTGTAAAACTTTTTTTTATTCGACGAGGCCACGATATGAGCAAAGCGTTCACCTGATGGTAAATAATACGCATGCCAATAACAACGCGGCGCTGGGCACCAAAAGACAGTACAACTCTTTACCCCAGTAATTCCACTATCATTCAACACCCTTGAAACCGAAACAATGTTTGCACATTGCTGTTTGGCGGTAGAAATAGGAGTTGTGGTGTCAACTACCTAGACGTTCTCCGGCAGCAGAGACCTACCACCTGTATAACTATGTAAATATTACTGTGCTCCAGTTTGAAGGTGCCGTGGCGCTAAAATTACAAAACTAACAAGACTTCAGAGCTTCCGTTTCAAAGAGACGAACAAATTTCGTATTGGGTATGTTATTAACACCACATTGTCATGAACAGATGAATCACTTACCACCAGGTGAACTTCCCGCAAATTTTGACGATTCGATAAATAAAAACCAAACATGTTTTTAACTTTAAAAACGTAGTAATTTTAAGGAAATATTTTAATCTGAATAACGATCCGATAAGTTAGAATTACGAACGATCAGTTCAAGAAAACATTTCTTGGTAACATGCAACAGCGACATTTACTATACATCAGTATTCAAGGTATAATCTCATATGATTCGGCTGACTCAATTGCCACGTTCGACGGAATGATAACGTGTGATAATCTCCAGAGCCGGTGGTTGGGGTTGCCTGATTAAATTGCGAAGATATCGACCTATATTTTGATGAAGTGCAGCATCGAACCGTGCTCACTAACGAAATATTATCCCCCACAGAATCGTTTGAGTGTAGTTAAAAAATACAACTCATACAATTTTTTATTAAATTTCAAATCAAAAACAACTATTTTTAGTATATTTTATTTAACTGTGCTACGTCGATTAAAAATGGATGTTCAATAATAATTTCTCTTACCGATTCCTCGTCTATAATCATATCTACCAAATTAAACATCGTAAAGAATGATAGTTACATCAATCATCTGCTGATAAATGTCTACTGCTGGACATAGACCTCTCCCAAAGGCCTCCACTTCGATTGGTCCAGCGCTGTCTGGATCCAGCGAATTCCCGTGACCTTCACCAGATCGTCGGTCTACCTTTTTAGGAGGCCTTTTGGCACTACGTTTACTGGCCACTCCAGAAACTTACTGCCCATCGGCCATCAGTCTTTCGATCAATGTGCACGGACAATCTTAGCATTATTTAAAATAAAATTTGATTTTAGATATTAACTATCTTATTTATATTTCTAATCTTGAAACTTACACAATATTATATGACATCTCTTAATGTTCAATCCTGTATTGACAGTGCACACCTCGCTGTGTTGCCGAACACGAAAATAATTAATTCCACTACTATAACAATATTTTCGCACCAAAAAAATTAAAATGACTAAAAATAGATCTGATATCTAATAGTATAAAATAAATCCTAAAATACAAATTAAAATTTTGACTTAAATATTTTATAAGAAGTTATTATTGCTATCATTCTAGATACTACAAATTATATCATAATACCTACTAAAGATATAATTAATTATATCTTTAGTAGGTATTATAGTAAAACTTTTTTTTTACTTATTTTTCTTTAGTTATACTTATTTGTAATAAGTTTATGTTTAAGTTTCTCATAATAGTGTATCATTAAAATTTTTGTCTAATTCAACAGTTCATAATTAGTAAAATATTATCAAACGCTTAGTATTAGCATTTTTCTTTAATTTCTTGAATCTAAAAATAAATTCTTTTAATCGCTTTGGGGATACCTTTGCAAAATTAAATAAAACGTACTATTCTTTTTCCCTAAAGAATCATTCAAACTAATTTACGATATATATGCACCAATAGCGGAGACGTCGTGACGACCCAGCATCTATCTATTCAGGAGATGTAACCTAAGATCGTTAGGTCCTAGACCCGATCTGACTGCATAATATCCTAGCTCTGTGCGCGACAGCAGTGTTAGTTATCACAGTATTATATCTTGAACTTATTTAAATTCTAATCAAACGAAAGCTTTGTAAATAGATTCAATTTGTAAATCGTGAAATTTTTTTAATGAGTACATAATTTTATATCAGCTTTATATCGAAAAAGTACCATGAAGGGAAAATTGATTTTTATTTATGTTGGGAACACAAAGAATTTTTTTTAAATAACCTCCTTAAGGAAAATCATTTTGTTTTCGACTTCAGGATATAGTTTTTGGTTTTTTAATACGACCTTAATTTTATATGATTTAATTAGGATGGTTAAGTATGTTATTACGGACTGCCCTTGACATACCCTTGATAACAGACGTTGACAGTCGAATTTCGAGTAATATTGTGGCGAAAGATTTAAAATATGATGGTAACTTGCTAGGTACGTTTGAAAAGACTCCACCACCAACAAAACACCACATTATTCACATGTTGAACTCTCCAGTACAAAAGAGCGCAAAGCAACTAACTACTCCAGGTAAGTAATTAAAGATTTCATTTTCCGTATAAAAATTTTAATATTTTTATATAAAACATTATCAGTATAAATCATGTAAAAAAATTACAAATGCTAATTATACCTAGGAAATTTATAAAAAGAAATTCAATATAAACTTCAAACGGATATGAAGCGAATGAGCGCTCTCATAAAAAAAAATTATCATACATTTGGTAAACAGTATTTGCAGGTAAAATTTTGTAAATTAAGTGGCAGTCAGTTGAAAAATATTAAACCGGAAGCGGAAACTGTGACAAGGCATTCACGGCGGAAACTAATTAGTGTGGAGCGAGTTGTACGGTTTTATGTTATAGCATAATAAATGGCATAGGTGATCCATGGAAGAGATGACTCTTAAATATACAGAGGAAGATAAATTATGTAAATTTTTAAAATCAAATCTATAAAAAAGGTTTCGTATTCTTGAAATGCTGTAACGGTTGAATACACCTACAGAACCATGGCGGCAGATTATAAATTTTTGCGATAGTAGCTAGTCAAAAACCCTAACAACTTGTTCCCGGAATTGAACCAGGATAGTCCATTTTTTTCATTTTCGTGTTCCCGTTCGACTTTTGGGTGACGATCTTTCATTTTGTCATATGGTATGTCTATGTTATAGACATTTAACTGGTGGTATGTCTCCATTGCTAGAGCCCGTCTAGTCAAGAACCACCGCAGCTCCTATTTCTACCGCCAAATAGTAATATGTAATCATTATAATGTACCGATTTGTAGGGTGTTATATGCTAGTGAAATTACTAGGGTAACGAGACTTAACAAATGTCTCAAGACAACGAGTGCAATATGTTGTTGTGTATAATAATAATAATAAAAAACTCTTTATTGTACACCGGGTTACAAGAATAATATATACAGACTATGTATGTATATATTATTATATATGATACCATCTTAACAAGCGGCACGTTAATATGAGCAAGCGTATCAGTTACCATCAGTTGAACCACCTTGCTCGTTTTTCGCCTCGACAAACAAAAAGAATATGAATGGATCTTTAGCTATGTATTAACTAAAGAATAATCTAAGGAAGAGAACTACGGCGCTGGTGCTTGTAAAGGGCGTATGTCTCTAAATAAATAAAGACCCAAAAAACTTTAAAGTGAACAGTATACACAGTAAAGAATACGTTCGGTGGCGAAATTTAAATACCATTCTACCACTTAACGGTGGTATTTCAGCTGAATGAATACCGTTAACAAAGCAGTGGGGGGGAACGTTTAAGAAAACAAAAGGTAAAACCCGAGGACGGCAATGGGGAGGGGCGCGTTACTGAAACGTTTATTTTAATGAGTTCTCAGTGAGGAGTTCAGCCGGCTCAGCTGGATGGGCACCGGACGAGGCCGGCCACCTCCGTGCTCTGGTGACGCAGCGTGTTTTAATTAAATTCACCAAACTTAACAATTGAAACGAAAACCTACACTATCATTTGATAAGATAAACCGGCCATCCAATTAAGGTCGAAGGCGCCGCTGGATTCGTTCAAAACAGATCCAATCGGTGTGAATATCCTTGAGAAACCTATGCTTCGCATCATGTAGATGAAAATGATAACGGAAATTTCAAATGATGTTCAAGTCACTGATAACTATTGAACACACCGCGTAAGACCGTACAAAGTGAAATACATTACAAGAATTGCTAGCAAGCAGGAGGTGCAGCGGTTTAGATAATGAAAATATTGATGAATTTCTCAATTCACTGGAAACCACTAGATCCAAACACCATAACACCGTACTAAGTGGAATATTAGGATCGATATAACAGTAGACCTTTATCGGCTAAAATGATGATGGAAAAAAGCTGAAAGTAATAAAGCAAAATGTTCATGTGTTTATTTGAAATAAAATTTTTAATATGAATTAAGTGAAGAGCTACTACTCTGATGTTACAGACCGACATTTTTGTTTATGTATATCTAAGGTATGTAAGTACACGAATGCGACGTATCCTAGAACAAGGAACATCTTCAGTAATGAGAAAACTCCTGGTGCTGCACGTCGGCCTATTTGAGAGACATTGTACGAGAGGAAGAGATGACTATTGCTTATTTTCACTGCACACTGCTAGGATTGCAACATCCTTTCTACCTTACTTTATCCAAAGAACTTGTAACTTAAAAATATAGATACTTATTACTTTAATTGAACAAAATATAATTTACTATTAAAATTAATATTATGACAACAGGAATCTGATACGAACTAAATTTGCATATTCCCACTTAAAATAGAAGCTTTAACTAACTTATCATAAGTTGATTACTTTGCATTGTATTATAACCAAACAATCTATCGATTGACAAATCACTCAAAAACATGATTAATATTAAAATCGTAATAAATTTGTTTTTTATAATAATGAGCTATAAAAAAAATACTCCGAAATCAAAGGCAATGACAACAGACGTCATATGTCGAGACATCAGAGATGATAGATGTAATGGCTTAGTGGACTTAGAGATTATGAGGCGGTCATACGAGTTGTCCCATAAGAAACACGGATTCGAACCTTATTTAGCCCAAGCTTCCGGTGAAGAAAAGCTCCGTAAGTAAACCGACATGTTACACCAGCCAGACTTAGCGTACTCGATGAATGACTTCTTACTATCTTTTTGTGAGACGCCCCGAATAGCAGCAATACTAAGCACATTAAGGCAATTGCTGCTGCATATTGCATATAACTGCATATTTAAAAAAAAAATCTTATCACGTTTCTATTAATATTCTATATTATTTAAATTCCAGTAAAAATTCCAGTCAAAAGAGCAAGTTTTCAAGTAAACGCCAACTGATGTATTTTTATCCCGTGCTACTTAATTTATTCAAAGTTTCTAAAATTCGTAACGAACTTTCAAAGTCTTAGTAGACTCCGTAATTCGGACATGAATATGGAGGAATATAAAAAAAAAAACTTAATTAAAAACTAAAAGAAGTCCCACGCGGGGGTCATTATCATAAAGATTCATTAACACCAACATACTAATTAGGATACAACTCTTGCAATGTAATCAGTCTGGCAGTTTCTTTTTAGAAAAACTTAGGACTTGCCGCTGGCTACTAATTAGTCATATTTACTACTACTGTAAAAATTCAGCATTATTGTTGCCTTACACCAGATGGTCCTAAAAAACATATTAAAATTTATCTCATACATATAAATATATATAGATCGAACCAAAAAATTAGAATGTAATCAGTAAAAATCAATATGGAGGTAAAGAATAATAAGAGCTTGCCTGTAACTAATTTATATTGACTCTCAATACATCAAAATATATCATCATCATCATCATCAGCCGATACACCCCCACAGCTGGACATAGGTTTCCTCCAAAGTTATTAAAGTCTCTGGCAAGTATGGCAGTTATTCAGCAGTGCATTATTCATATTTGTTACAAACTTTTTAAGCGATTTCGTATGAAGCTATTACTTAAGTTTCAACTGTAAGTTCTGTAACTTAGAAACTTGAAGGCACTCTGTTAAATGCTTAATAAAAGACTCGAATAACGCGAACATGATAACTAAAACGGTATTATAATTTAGAAACTCTAAAAGGAAACTTCACTCGTTTTGAACTGGTGGTAAGTCTCTTTCACCAGACTTTCTAGGTAGGTGCCATAAGTACAAATGCAGAAGACAAACTGCACTATGCAAACATTACTGTATTACAGTTCGAAACGTGCTGTAAGCTAGTGAAATTACTGCGGTATTAAGTCTCAGATATAAGGTATTAAGTCTCATACTTAATACCTTATATCTCAAGGCGATGAGCGCAACGTGGTCGGGCCCGCACCACCGCGACTCGTTTTTCGTACTCCGAGTACGGAATTAGATTAAGGTACAGTTTATATATATTTCTTGTATCATCTCCCCCTTTCTCTACCCACCTCTTCCTCCTTCCTCAAATCCTCTTCCCTTGTCTCTCTCCTCTCCCTTATATTATATAATTTATATATTTTTTTCAGCTTATGGAGTCTGGATCCGCGAGCTCACGTTCCGGTGAAGCTTTCGCGGCCATAATAGTGGCCGAAAGCATCAACTTCATCCGAAAAAAAAAAAGCAATGTGGTGTTGTGAATGTACTCAGACGGTCTCCAGCAACGGAGATCTACCACCAGTAGCAGTAAGTTGAATAAAATCTGAAAATTAGTTTGCAGACTAACACATATTTTTTTGTTTAACCCATCACATGCGATTGGTTGCATGACGTGGTGGGTATAATATAAAAAAAGGCCCGATAAAGTCCAATATTTACGGCGAAATATTTGCAAAGGACACGACATATGTAATAAAAACGAAAACGCTCAGGGCAACGTGGTTGCGTGGACGTCAATAGCATCGATTTACACCGGCGCCATGATTGAAATTCTGTTGACAGGCCGCGGCGTGGCGCTGAACGTGCCCAACACCACCACCACCCACCCCCACCACGATCCCAACCCCTGATTTTGTATTCAAATTTCGAATTTTGTTCGTTGCTTTACGACTCATTAGAGGCCCTTGTTGAGTAGTTAGAAAATATGACGAACGGTAATTTTTTCCCCCATAAAATAAAAATCTCCTTTTATACTAAAACAGTAAAACGCGACGAGATAACAATTTTTTTTAATTACACTTGACTTCAATTTCCAACAATTAAAAGACAATGAGGTCGAAGATATAAATAGTCCAGCTGTATTATATTTAAAAGTCGAAACTCAGCAATTGTTATAACAATCAATTAACAATAGGATGGTTAAAACTAAAGAGTTTAAAAAAACAACCACCAACCAAGATCCTCGTGTGTCGCCAGAATTGAACCATGGATCATGTCTTATAGAACGATCTTAACCACTGCGCGAGTAAGTATGGTATTATGACATAAAACTCAGATCTTTTCAATTTTACTTCACCTTGTCATTGGTAAATTGCATTGACTTATTGAAAATGGTACATTTTTATTCGTCAAATTGAAGAGACGAGCAAGACCACCTGTTGGTGAGTGACACTCGCCCATAACAACGTAGCGCTAATCAACGTACCCATCTGTTGAAATGATGATGATCATGAATCAACATAGTATACACACCACATAGCACTCGTCGCCTTGGAAGATGAAGAGTTAAGGTTCGTCACCGTAGTAATATTACTAACTTACCCTTCAAATTGGGAAACAGTAATGCTTATCACTGTTTGTTGGCTGCAATAGCTGCGGCGGTATATACCAAGACGGTCTCCGGCAAAAGAGACCTGCCACCAATAGTACATCAAGACATGTGTCGTCAATTCTTATAACCCCAATAATTCCTTAATATTAACAGCAATAAATATTTAAACTAGCAGTATATATACTTCTGTATTCTCAAAGGCTAAGTAATAAAGTTGATAAACATTTTATAATTTGATTCGAGTCCCAACTCCCAAGTTTCACTTCGATCGATACAATTAAATTCTCCCACTTAATTCATCGGTAACAATTTTCAAACTGCGCCTTAAAGTTATATCTTTGTCTCGAGTACTTATTGAAGTTTGAAAACGGAGTTCGCTGAGATCACTGGGAATCACAAAGACAAAGAAACAAACTAATATAAAAATTTTATATAATCAATTTTAATTCTGTTTTCATTGTACCTTTTGATACGATGATTTTGTCTATTGGATATCTTCATAATTTGTATGATTCACGTAAAACAAAGTTGTGCCGCCGGGGCCGCCATTGAATATTATCGTGAAACCCGCAAAATTATCCCATCTTACCCCCTTTTAATTTTTAATGGGAGTTACCCGAGTGCTATACAAATAGAATACAGAAACGGTTCGTCGTGGTCACGGTATCCATTCTAATGTCGGAGATACACGCAAACATTTAATAATTTGTTCCATACGTTCACTATGCACAGTGGATTTCAACAAAGAACCGGTCAGAACATAATCTTTATTTATAGAAGGAAAAAATGTAAGTACTACTGGTGATAGGCTTTGTTATACAGCAGCTCTTATTCTCAGCGCTTAACAATACAGAGTTTCGCTTTAAAGGACGCCGTAGATAGTAAAATTATTAAGACAACGAGACTCAAGATATTTAAGACTTATTATTCTTATCGCTCCGTAAATAAAAAAGTACAGCTGGAGTCCGAACAATGAAATAAAATACAACGGAACCCACAGAACAGCAATCTGTGTGTGCGGTCATTAGAAACCCATCGAATTTTGGTCAACAATAAAAAAAAATATTCCTACCAAAACCAACGCAAACCGTTTAGTTCTGCCGAATAATAATGCATCAAACAAAAGAACATTACACCTCACTCCGTGCCGCTGTTGCGAACTGTTTTAGACTCTATTACAAGTAATAAACAATACACCTGCTTCAATTTGTAACTTTGCCGATTGCTCCCATTATATTTAGCTTCGCGGAACACATCAAACCAATGTCAACTCTATGTACAAACTATAGAAATCAGGATGGTGGCAAATAAAACTAAGTCAAAAAGGTCTTTAACCTGCTTGTAACGGAACGTGCCGTTATTTCCCGCGCAATCAATATGGCGGTGTAAAAAGTTTCGCGCGTTTAGGCTCAGTACGAGTGTGTCCTTGTGAAATAGTTACATTGTAACTGCTTACATCACACTGCGACTAACTGCTCGATTTCTAACGAAGACCTCAGTTTGATTCCCGGCCTACAGTCTACCCTCAGACTCTAATTTTTATGTTATTTATTTTCTTACATATACATTTGTTTTTACAGTTACAGATAATGTCTTAAAATCTTAGCAAATTTATCAAGACATTACGTTCTCTTAAACAATGAAATTCTAATTACTTATACATTACTTATTTTACTACCCTCTAATTTTCATTTTAACTATTGCAAGCAAATGAAGTGGTCACTAAGAACCGGTTCCGTACGAGACAGCAAAGGAATGTGCCAACTTGCTAGCATCAGTCTTCCCGTCCAAATACGATGTAAATCTTCAAAACGAGTACGAATAAGCAACTACCAGGTTAATACGATTTACCAACACAGAACACATCGCCACTTAACAACAGGTGGGCTCATGGGGCCGGTGAGTTCCGTAGGAGAACCCAAAGCCTTCTACAATGAGATTCTGCAAAAATTGAGGATTACCACTAAGGGGATTTTAGTGGATATAAATCCCTGACTTCCCCCCCAGATGCAGGGTATCTTTACAAGATTTCTCCCGTGACCAAAAAAGTGGGATCATGGTCAAGCATTAATCTTGTACTAAAAATAAACCCTTTTATTGTAAATCTGTGTTCTGTCTGTCCAATGTTGAACAATCCACAGCCTCTCACAAACATCACGTGAAATTAAGGTCGTATTAACCCATTGTACATAAAATATCTCATTCTCTCGCTGGCTGAATCCTATTTATGAATATGTTTATCTCTTTCTACTGTCGCCTTTTCGTTACATCGAATTTTCAAATCACACCGAGCTAAAGAAGTTTCACTTCAAAAATTGTTGCCAATTTTCTACGTATAATAACATTATTTGAATACAAGTCTTACAAAATTAGCTATTGAATAGATTCAACTCTAACAAAAAGTTTTAAATAACCTGCGCTTTTTACATCTGAAATAGAGACTTCAATAATAAAAAATTTAAAAGTAATAGCGATCAATAGCACAGCCAATCATTCGTGCATTTTGCGCACACCGATAGGTAAAAAAAAATTCCATGAGATTTTCTATTGTTGATTTTCCACTGAATAGCGAAAAATTTTGATAGTCTGTGTTTTTAGGACAATCGTTTACCTTAACTTTCACCGACGCAGCTTTTGTTAGAGGGTATCTTAAAAATTATTTAATTGAAGTTTTAATATTGACGAACTTATATTTAAGATACTTTTACAGATGAAAAAGATCACCAAGATGTGAAAGTCACCTACCGTTTACTGGTGGTAGGTCTTATTTCTGTTGCCATAGAGTACTATACAAACATTATTGTGTTCCGGTTTGTAGGGTGCTGGATGCTAGTGAAATTACCGAGGTAACAAAACTCAACACGTCTCAAAAAGACGATCGGAATGTAGTGCTGTGTATATCATCATTACATCGCCTCGTTATTATGCGCAAGCGTATCACTTACCATCAGGTGAATGTTTTGCTTGTCTCATCGCCTGATCACATTTAAAAAAGTATAAGTTGGTGTTACCGAATATTAATTATAATTAATTAACAAGGGACAATAATGAAAATTAGAGATTTGTAGATTGCAGACAGACATCTAAATAATACTATAGTGCAATAAAAGGAGACAGTGGACTGCCGCTATCTGATGATTAAAATGGTGAAACAAAACGATGTAGGTTTTACTATAATTTATATATTTTATTATTATATAGACAAAGTTACGATTTAACTGTTCGTTTAAAATGTTCTTGATTTTTTTAAGTTTAAAATCTAGTTTCTAGTACTCATATGTACAGTTAAATTATTTAGTATTAGTGCAAGTTTAGAAGCAGTCATTGACAAGAAAAATAGTCGTTACTCATCATCAACTAGTTCCAGTTTTACCTGTTGTAAAATGATTTTGCAAGTTGGAAATGTTCATCTGAAGTAAAAATAAAATTGATTTTTTTATAGTCGAATGTTCGTCCATTAATTTTACTGGAATGATTCATATTGGAATCATGTTAGCTCATCATGTTTGCGATCGGCTCGTTTGGACGCGGTTTGTTTTGCTAATACGCCGTCCCCAATTGTCCTTTATGAATGTCATTGGAATTATCCAGCGACGGATTAATAAGCGACACGGCAAAAATAGTCACCATCGATACGAAAATCTTATTTAATAATATCTGTTGACATACTTTGATAAATATTGATAAAAGAAGACATCCAGGCATTATAGTAACGGTTTAGGGTATTTATTTAACGTTATGTACTAATTTAGTAAATTTTCTCTTCTAACATTTTTTCATATAAAATCTTCATCATCCGATAGACGTCCACTGCTTCCCCAATAGAAGAAGAATTCGAGCCGCGTATCACCACGAGGAGGAGCCAGGGCATTTGTTGATTAGCTGGGTGCACCACGAGGAGGTGAGGTTTGCTTGGGTCCCGTGAGGTGTAATGTAACATCCTTTACACACCTTGTAAAATCATTACTTTATAATAATTTTCACTTAAATGAAAAATCGAAACTAAAAGAAATCTTGCTTCATAATAAAATGAAATATGAAGCTCGTTTGCCCTACACACCTTAACAATTAATTCACTACTAACGTAAAACATTCCAAGAATAATTATTAACGTAAATGATTACATGGGGTAAGTCAAGTTCTAGAAAAGCGAATTTTAAGTATTTTTCACTCAAGTTATATAATCATATAGAGGGACAACACAGTTGTAACAGATCAAACAACTGGAAGTGATGTATATGAGCATAGTAAACGACAGAATTAACGCCGACAGCCCTTCCCTTCATTATATATTTATTACGAAACATTAACCCGCGGTAATATTATGAAAGTTTGCGACAAATAAAACTTATTTAATTTGGGCCGTTGCGAACTCAATTCGTTCGGAAAATTGCGCCTTGAGAGGGTGGAAATAATTTAAGTTTCAACGTTTCGTCAACGACACTTCCCTGTCAGAAATGTTGACGGAAGTTTTGCCTTTAATGTCCTCTTAAGTTCCCTCCGCTTTAGAGGATCCGGTACGATTTTTTTCTAAAACTCAAAATTCATCGGATTCGTCGTCAATTAACAGATTTTGGGTGGAGAATCCGGGATGTCATAGTGAAATTCGAGAGAGTGCCTCTCGGACAAATTTAATTTACTGATATTTCAAAAGTTAGAGGGTTACGAAAATCGAATTTGTAATTCAGCGAACTCGTAACCCCTTTGGATGATTTACAATTGCCCGAATTATTCCGATTAAATGACATCGATTTTATTGTATCATTAAATTTTAACGATTAATTTTCATCAATAACTTATCCAAAAGTGCGCTGTTTAATCCATATCCGTTACAGATCATTCGTAATTTTATCAAGGAATAGTCTACCTACATGCAGAAGCTAGGCCGTAGGTTAAGCAAATAAGGCTCCACTTATTTGAGATTAACCAAATATGATTGGTACGATCGAACATAACAGAAACCGGCATAAATTTCAGAGAGAAAATAATTGATATTTTAAAAGATTGCTGAAGTGTCTTTAGTTATATTCGTGTCTAGGTATAATCGACTATTTAACAAACAGAAGTAGACTCTGAACAACGTTTAAAAAGTACTTACTGAAAATTTACGCTGAATAAATCAATTTATATTAAGTAAAATATGAGACTCTTCAATTATTATCAAGTACAGAAATCTGAAGATCTGTAGAGCTTGTGAAACCATTTCGAGCTGAATGGAGCTTAATTTGCAATATATTTAGTATCTTTCTCTGTATAAATATAATTATAATATTCGACTAGCCCTCGTCATTAAGTTGTAGCGATTTGTTTCTTAAGGTGCCTCCTCTCTTCTCCAACAGTGGCTTCTTTCGCATCTACCGCCACTCTGATTTGATCATTGGGTCAACCTTATCCGTTATCCTTATCCTTAGCCTTATCCCTTTCCCTGCATTACTGGTCGCTCGATAGTTGTAACAGATATAAAGTAAATTAACCCTGCAAATGCGCGTGATGTATAACATGACATCGAAATGAATTAACAGAAAATTCGATTAACTGTACGTAGGGATATCAAATGCTTCCAGCCGTGTTATTGGTAATCAATATTTCCAATAACATCCATTATGCATGAGCCGATATACAATTTTGGGTATAATTATAAATTAGTAAGGCCATAATAAATTTTTGAAGAAAGGAATAAGGTAACCTTTCTCTGAAACAAACTTATCTAAACATTTTCCTTTCTATACTCTAATATTCAGAGAATAAAAATATATAGAATATTGAAGTTCAGAGATATGCCGATTAGATTAGATATTTTTTATTACTTGTATATTCTTATCAGCATCCATTAATTTAACTACTAAGCAGTAGCACATTCTCTATACAGATTTAAAATATTGTTGGTTAAATTACTGAGACTTATTACAGATGTAGTAGACATCGTAACTAAAACCTCATTGTTATTAGTAAGCGTACCACTTTCTACAAGGTGAACGTCCTGCTTATCTTGTCGCTTTGTTATATAAATAAATTATACTGTATTAAAATAATGAATGAAAAGTGCATTGTCTTAGTAAATAATTAGTCATTACTTAATGAATAATTTAGTAATGTTAATGACATCACTGCAAAAATTAAACGTAGTATTCAGTACTACTATTTCTGCCGCCGAACAGTACTATGCAAACATTACTGTGTTCCAGTTTGAAAGAAGGTTTTAGCTAGTGAAATTACTGGGGTAACAAGACTTAACACTATGTGGCACACAATATAGTGCTGTGTATAATATTCTAACCAGCACCACATAGCTGTGGCCATTAGTTGAACTTCTTGCTAGTCTTGTCCCTTCGTCGTTATAAAAAATACCATCATCATCAACCGATAAGCGTCAATTATTGAACAGTCCTCCCCATCGATTGTTGGTTCCTTGGCAGGGTAACTACCGATAGCAACAGAGATTTTTTTAAAAAATACTTCTTTGATTTCTGTCAAATGGGATTAACCATGCCTAGAGAGCCCGGAAATAATTAACTTAATTATAAATTTTAACTCAGCTTTTCTGCTAAATTAAAACGAAAAAACTTTATTTCTTCTATTACCTACGAATGACATCATAATCCTTGGGCGCCACGTTGAATTGTTACGAAAAGGAGTGGCCAAATATCAGCCACAGTTGTTTCAAATTACCTTAGTGTTACCACCATGGTTTTGTCAAATTACCTCGAGATAAAATATTTATCAGACCTTGGGACCAATCTAGCACATGGTGAGGGTTAGATACTTTTTTCATTCATTACCTGTTAATTTAATAGCACCAGTAAATAGTTTGTTTTTTCTAGGTTAACAGTTGCAATTACCTGAAAAAGGAGATAATAAAATTAGAATAGTGCAGAAAGTAATTTTAAGCTATAGATATAAGCCTTAATAACAGGAGATTACTTGTAATAAGTTTGTTATCGGAAAGTAATTAGATTGGTACCACAGCAAAACTTTCCAACGTTAAATTGTAGTGTACAAACATTACTGTGTTCCGGTTTGAAGGGCGTTGTAGCTGGTGAAATCATAGCGAGATAGAAAGATTAATAAGTTTATTTGTCCACACAGTACAATAACATTTAAACAAATGAATACAAAATTAGAAAGTAAATATAAAGATAATAAATATAAAGAGACATATCTCACAGCAACGAAGACTATGAAATGCAGTACACATCATCCTTACTAGCGCCCTATTGTTATAAGCAGGCATATAACTTACCACCACCTAAACGTTTTTGCTGATAAGGTCAAACAAAAAAAAAACATTTTACTATTTTCACCATTTCACAATATATTTTAACACCAGTTAAAATTTAACTTTAAACAGCGTCAAAAATTGGAAATGTTCTAACAGCAATTAAGACATTAAGTGCTAATTCAGCGTTGCATCGTGTCCCACTTAGCAAATGATGTCTAATAACCAATCACCCAAAAAAAACTTGATTAAAGTTTTAAAAAGCGTTTAGAGGTGGATCTAATCGATTTCCAAGAATACGGCATCAGCGACACAAAATGTGGTGAACGCTGATAAGTCAACAAATTTGAAGAGAAAGTGTATATTGTATTCGCTGTTTGCAGAGTACTTCTATCCATTTTTACTATTGATATCTCTTTTGCTTGATAGATGTAACTTAGTATTACTTCTCTTCTACCTTTTTTCTTGTTTTTGTCGCGGGGGAAACCTTCAAAGGTTATCTTTCTTCTTATGGTTATGTGGGATTTATACCCCCTAAACCCCCTCGGTGGTCATCCTTAGTAGATTACGGAAGGCCCCGGATCTCCTACGGAACTCACCGGTGACTACTCTTCTATCTACAAATAGTATTGTGTTCGAAGGGTACTCTAGCTAGTAACGTTTCAACTGTGTCTATAAGGCCATGTATTATTGAGTTTAAGTTTTAGATTAAGGTTTATGTAAACCAGTTTGATAAGCTCTACCATCATCAGTCAATCTTCAATCACGGAGCAAGCGTATTCTCGACTAGCTTAACTACCATAACCAAACTTCACATAAAACTTTGTACACAAATTTATTCAAAGTGTAGTTTTGCTTACTAGCGTACTAAAATATTGTTAGTCACTTTATTATTTTAGAATGTATTAACATTTTTAATTACTTATAAAGATCTAAAGTCATTCACCATGATAAAAAATGGAAAGCGCAGCGTTGGCAGACGTCCACTAGGTGGACAGATATAAAAAGAGTCGCTGGGTGCCATTGCATCCAAGCAGCACAAGATATTATATTGTAGAATAGTTTACCAGAGACCTAAGTCTAGCAGTGGAAATCCTTCGGTTGAAAAGATGAGGATGAACATGATGATGATTAAAGTACAATTGAATGAATCAAATAAAGACTGTACAAAATGAAGTATAACAGCTCGTCTAAAACGTTGCTCTGAAAAAATTGTATAAAAACTGACTAACAGACTGAATTCATTAATTTATAATCCGTTGTCCGCTCACCGCAAGACTGAAACGTTTGTAATAATAATTTTAAATTGCCTATATAGATATTTCTCTAGACGTCTAAGAAATTAACTTCACGTGTTTTCTTAGTACGACCATATACTGGAACCTTAATAGATGTTAATCCCAAAATCGGAACATTACTAATTAACATATATTATGCAATAATTTAACGTATAGAAGACTAATAAATTTATACATTGAAGTAACATTGAAAATAATATATTTTTTAAGGTCCATTACGAAATATATCAATAATTAAACATAAATGTGAGATGGCTTTGATCGTACAACTGGTTAATTTTGCTTTATATCAGAAATTACTTTTTTATATGTATAAAATCGATATTAAATTAAATTTGTAATTCCTACCTTTACCGGTATTTATTAATAATTTCAATTAATCTATTTTTACGTATTATTATACATTCTGTTTATGTTAACAACAGTAACTACAGCTGCTCTTAGAAGGAATATTCTCCTTGTTTAGTAACCTTAACAAATTACCATTTTACAAGAAACATGAAAAGCTTTATTACATTACTGTCATAAAACTGCTAAGCTTGTGAGCTTTTCAATACGATGAGTCATTGGCGTCATTGGTGCTCTGATAATTACCATATTTAATTTTACCTTTTCACGAAGAAAACAGTAACCTCTTAACTGTGTCGAATGTACTAGAAATTTTTCATATAAAAATCACAAAGACGTTAAAACTTCTATTGAAAAAAATATGCATGAATAGTAAACTACGTTAAATGAATTTTATTTTATTTATTTGTTTAAAAAACCTTGTAATTAAAATGCACAAAGATATCGCGTCATTCAATGATATCCAACAATTGGCCTCATTCCGAAACATCAGACCTGGCCCCGACTCAAATGACATTTTAGATAATAAAACCTTCCACGAAAACCTTCGGGTGAAGTAAAATGAACGACATGAAATATCTAAAAATATTCCGCTGACGGGTTTCACCTATATACGAGTATAGTATAATTATATTGTATGTTTTCGCTATTGGTATGCCTATATAAATATGTTCATAATTCGATGAACTTCTCTTCGGAATATAGCAACCTGGCTACGAACAATATAATTTTTCCATTGAACATTTCGTAATCCTTGGAGACCGTCATTGGGCGTCAATAAAGACGTCTCCGAATCCAATTATGGATCCGACAACCCGTTGAGACGTCAAAAACAGATGATTAAGCTCAAAAAATCGAGCGTTTTCAGTTCAGCGTCTCTCCGAAGGGTGGCCATTCGTTTGTAAATTCTATTAAAATGTTAAAAAGATTAACTTCTTCATTTCTCATGTTCGTAACGGATCATGTTAAACGACGGTGCCATCACATCTGGCAGTTTCACTTGTAGTTTCTTTAAGTCCACAATACACAGGTATCACAAGAGAACCAACAAGAACCATCTACATGGGGCATAAATTAAAAGGGATTCATAAATTAAACATATTTATAACTATTTGGTTACATAAAAGTTACTTTAGCTTCTACCTGTAATAATAAATATATTAGACTCAAAAAAATTAACTAATGGATACCCTAGCTTTAAGAGAAACTTTTTTGAGACCTTTTAATCCTGATAATTAATTGGTTGATGCGTAATTAAATTTAATAGAAGTCACTTTATCACCTTTTCCAAAACTTAATAATACAAAGAAAATTAAGAAAAAAATTTTTTTCAGAATAGCACATAACAGCCAAAGCTTCTAGTGAAGGAAAACAGTGAAAAAACCGACACCTTTTGTGGATATGTGATATTGATGTACCGCACTTATCCAGAAGGATAAATGACCTTGACTCTCTCCTTATGAGTGATGTTCACGAGTTCTATTAGTGGGATAATTAATATGTTTATTTCAGTAACAAATAGGTTTATTTGAAATTCATTAATTTCTAAAACTGTTCCCTCTTTGCACAAAATAGACGAAGATAGACTTTGAGAAATTTTACATTTTCTCTATTCTGCTAGAGGGCAGTTTATTTAGTATCTAAAAGTAAAGATCTCGTTTCACAGGATCATTTCTATAGTAAATTCCTTACATGTACACAAAGGGCTACACAGGGTTAGTTACCTGTTTATTCAAGGGGCATATAAAACAAAATTAACTTTAACAACGTGTCAAACGCAGTTAATTCGTTAGATTGAGCAAGAAGGCGTGAATCCAGCAAAAACATGAGACTGATGAAAATTAATTTACCACAGAACAGGTTTTGCCGGCCCCTCGCCATGGTAACACCGAATTAATGAACCAACAATCCGCCGTAATAAAATGTAATCCTATACCTTATTAGGCAGCAAGATGGTGGCGATAAATCCCCGCGGCACCGCCGCTGTGGGGATGAGTGAAGATTAAATCGTGGCTGAAGGTAAAGATGTCGTGAAATTAAGCTGTGTTGCCATATTTGTTGCGTTAGTGCCTCTTTATAGGCGGTAAAGTTTCGCGGTACCCTTCCGCCAATTTACCTTCGCAAACGTCGCCACGGAGAAAATCTGTTTAATATAAGCCCGGGGGAATCGTCAATTACTTATTTTATATCAGGCACTTTTGGTAACGGTTTTATAGGTTCTTTTATTAAAAAAAATGATTTATATTTTCTATACAAGTTTCAATAACAACAATCTTATAAAGAAAATTTTAAATATCATCAAATAAGCTTTTTACTTTTTCTAGGCGAAGCTTCAAAGAAGGCTTTCGGTTCCAAACCTTTACATTACATTCTAAACTTGTTTCTGAACTTCTTTATTCTGCTCTTTCTCTATTTTAACTGACGTTTTAGTTCATTGCTCTCCCTTGATTCTGTAATCATTTACTACAAGGCCTTCGGTTATTCATACTCTGGTTCCCTTTTTATTGTACCACCCTCAACGCCCTCGCACGCTTCTTCTTATAATCCTACCCAAATGTGGACTTAATAAATAAAATAATACCCTAATAGAATAATCTTAGTGTTAAATGAACGGTTAATCTCTTTAACAACTCCCAGAGCGTAAATTTCATTAATTCCGCATTAAAAATGTAAACCTAAATTCCAGCTCTTTGTCTAATTAAAACGGATATTTGCACCGCCTTTCGTTTCACAGGATGGTTAAGCAAAGGGATCCCCTTTGTGTACGTGGCTATGAAATGGGTACGTCTAGTAGAAAATTATAGTAATACCGCTAATATAATTAGAACCACTGTGCGTCGTCTCATTGTTGTATACAACGAACTCAATGCTACACTCATGCTTTTGAAATCAGTTAACATACATAGTTTTAATGCGATACTAAATATCAATACGAAGAGGAAGTCTTCAATTTATAGGGGATAGCTAGCTGGAGTATCCACCTAAGGCAATGAGCACAATGTGCTGGGATAAAAAAAGACTAACTTGCTTCTCCCCAGTGTCTGGCGCTACCCTCGGCTGTTAATTTAAATTACTGCTAAAATTTGCTTAACACAAGCATTTTTGCGAAATGACGGCACGTTGAGTACGGAGACTCGTTATATTGTTTTCTTTAGCGGCAGAACCATTCATCATAGACGTGCTAGAACACAGCGTAGGGTTGCCATATTTTTAAAGGGGGATTTTTAACAGGGTTAACAGTATCAATATAAGGTTTCAACCGGAGTAACCCTTTCGTTGTCATTGCTCCCAAAAAATACCCATACAAGAATTTCAAGACAAAAAGGGTCTACTAAATTATTAAGAAATCTAAACATAAAATTGTTTGCAAACTGTTAATGATATTAAAATTCCGTTTTTGGATATCTCCTTCCTATGGAAGTTAAAGTTGTTTATTTAGAAAAAAGTCTGGTGTTATTAAATTTAGGAATTAAAACATTCAATCAGATTATTCAGAAATAACTTTGAATTATTCAAAGTAATTTAGTTATATTACTGTTCTCTAAAATCTCGCATCTTATATCTAATAAATCTATTAATAATAAAATGATCTAGTTCTCTAGTAAATCTGCTATTAGATCATAAACGTTAATACTGAAAAACTTTAAATTTTAACGTCATAATATTCTTTCTCAATTTCGCAAACCAATCAGTTAAAAGATAGTGAAATATTGACAGCCGGAAAAGAGCATCGATGTTATGGCAACAGGTTAAGAAACAGATTTCTCATTAGTCTTTTTAAGTGGCAACCCTGAACAGCATCCAGGATGGATGGCCTCCGTCCTGCCTCTAATTACTTTAAACTTGCCTACGTCATTCGTCTTGCACCTCCGCTATAATCGCATGACCAGCCCTTTGTTGCAAAACAAATGTACCTCCCCATAAATCATAGTTCGCTCTTAAAGTGTGTACACTGGGGAGCGAGAGTTTTGCAAAGTGCTTTTTAAATGTTCGAAGCATTTCACAACGTACAAAGTTATGATCGAAAAGTTTTATGCGCCGATTGTGCTTGAACTCAAAACGGATGTACTCTTTTTATACATAACTCCAGAACTAGGACTGTACGAAAGATAAAAGATTCTCACACTCCACAGCAAATGTATAGATCCACATAAGTAAAACTTATATGTTGTATAGGAAGAGTGCAGAAAAATAAATATGAATATACATACATTTGCGTCTGTCTGAAGTAACATAATACTATAAATAATGACCCTACTTTTTATTCTACGAAGCGACCAGAGTAGCAAAATGTTCACCTGATGGTAAATAGTAAGTAATATATTCATAATAATATGGCTCTAGTTATGATGATGTATACTGCACCACATTGCGCTGATTGCCCTTATTACATTAGATGTTAAATATTGTTGTAATAATTTCACTAGCTATACTACCCTTCAAAGTGAAGCACAGTAATTTCTGCACAGTACTGTTTGTCGGCTGCAATAGGAGCTGTAGTGACTCAGCTCTGGCAACAGACACCTACCACCAGGTTTCTTTCGAATACTCCTTATTGACTATCTAGTACTCTAGTAGTTATTTTGAGCAGTACTATTATTTTAATTTTCGGATTTTCATACCATACGAGAATCTATATTTTTTTTTAGCCCACTGATGTGGCAAACTCACGTACGGCTCTCTAATAGCAAATATCTACCGTAGCCTATATTAGGTAACACGCTTTACCATCTTCAATTCAAGAATTAGCTAAATGAAGAATTCAAGTATTAGCTAAATAGAAAAATCTATAACTTTCAATATGGAATTAATTCAGTTAGGATCTAAAGTACATGTAAATATTTAGTAAAATACGTAAGTAAATAAGTGTAGTATGTAAGGACTGAAACGACTAATAACGGCATCAGCTCGTTGGCGACGTAAGAGAAACGAAGTCAATTATTTCAATCATTAAGCAGAAAGCCAACGTGCGACGTGGGGCGGCTTTACAGAATATGCTCGAATAAACAGACGGACAGGACGCCAATCAAGATTATATTGAAATGTTTCTAGTCACCGCGGTCGCTTATTTTCCTATCCCGATTTTTTCGGGAGAAACTTCAAATGAAATTCCAACTTTGCGAAGCTTTCGCATGATTGATTATTACCGCAGATAATGAAAGCCTATGTTAGCGATTTCGCGAAAAAGAAAATATAAGATGAATTATTAAGAATATGGAAATCGACACGGAAAACCGCCGAGCCTGCTGTTCAATGAAACTTGGACATCTTTTTAAAACATGAAATCTTGAAAAAGATAGTTTATCTTTAGAGAGAAAGACAAGGGTATGTGGTACATCTAACCACCATCAATGTATTACGAAAAATCTCGATATCTCCAGTGGAAAAAAACAGTGCCTCTATTGATTACACTAAAGCAAGTCCAAGAGTAGGAGTGCAATAACTCTCTCTACCATATTTTAACTCCCTTTGTCATTTAAGAGACAACGTGGACTTCCTCTCTAAAAACATGCAAACCAGAAGCCTCTAGTCGCCTTTTACAGACATTAATTATTTAATTTCTTATAGCCCATAATAACAGGTCTGCAGTCGCTACTCTTAATAGAGACCTACAATCATGTACCTCTCCTAAATTCCCTAACATAAAATCATTAACTTTGAAATAATTATTGTATACACGTTTTGAAAATTAATTTGCTTGCAATATATTTAAATTTCATGCAAAATCCCGTTTCAATTAATCAAGCAACTGTTAATAATTAACAACTTACCGTTAATTTACTTACATCAAGCTGAAAATCTCGTGACTACAGACAAATCTCATTATGTCGACTTCGCAAAATAAATAAGACACCTTAAAGTCGGAGACGAATTTCGCAAACACATAATTAGATTAAATATTTTCCATCTAAAAACAAACACTACATTTTTAATTACAAAAGTTATTGACGATGGAAATGAAAATATTTTCGTTTAATTAATATCGCGATTGGATCCACCATCTTGCTCCCCATCCGCCATTTAATTAGAATTTTAAGCCTTCTTGCAAAACATAATCACTGGCTTAGTAATCAATTAATTCAGATTTTTATAGGTTAATAAAATATCTAGGTCGGTAGAGTGAAACTAAATTGTAATTTTGTTGATATTCATTTTATGTAGGTTTAATGTTTCTTAACTTGAGGTACTTGTTTTTGATAATGACAACTTCATAACAAATTTTATTGAAAGTATACCGATTTCTCTCAACATAAAAACGTTATTTTATTACATTTCTTTTCAATATTTTATTTTTTACGACATTGAACTAATTCTTGACTTGATTTGATTTTATAGTAAGCGAGGGGCCGAAGACGGTAACGCGTGTTGCTTAGAACACTCTGGTTCTTACATATTGCCAACAAGATAGAAAATGCTATTTTGGCTATACATAATATTAACAAAATAATGGTAGAACCGTGTGAACCTTTGCTGCGTACTCTTGAAATACTGCCGAGCGGTTATCAGGGAAGGCAATAAAGTGAAATAAAGAGAGAAGAAATGAAGACAAGGAAAGAAACAAGAAACGAAAAACGGAAGGAATATAAAAGTAATAATAGAACAAAAATACCACATGCATAAGAGGAAAACTAGAAAGAAAATGTAAACTAGAAACGAATAGTAAGCAATGTAAAGTAATAGTTTAGGAAAAATAAAATAGATGATAAAGCAACATTCGCGTATAGTGAATGTCCCATTCAGTTCACTCGCAAAGTAACTTAACTTGGAAGTGGAATGAAAGTGCTATCACCCGCACAACGTATAGTCTATATATACAACGGCATATCGCTGCTTCTATTGTAAAATTTATTGAGAACTTTATCAGAAACGGATTAAACTTTAATCTCAATTCATACTCAAGACGCCGATAAGAAGTGTGCGATTCCATAACAATGAATTTTCCCACAAACCTCGTTCACTTGTGTCATAGAAAGTGATTGTTTAAAGCTTGCGTGAAGCGTGGAGATGGGTTCCGCTTTATTATATAAGTTATATTTTATGTAAGACCTGCAGATAACCAAGAGACCTCATCCTGTCGGTGTGTTTCTGGAGACGAATTTGTCTTCTTCTTTACTTCACCTCATCAGCTGATAGACGTTCACTGCTGGATACAGTCCTCCTCCAAAATTGGGAGAATTCAAGCCGTATCCCACCACACTGGCCCAAGGCGGATTGGTGGGGAGATAAAGTCTCGTTGGTTAATTAGAGAGAGGGGTGCACTGCGAGCAGATAAGGTTGTCTTGGGTTTCGTGACTTTTTGTGTGGGACCCTTTACATACCACGATGACTGCATATTCGCTATATTTACTTCTGTTCTCTCCTCATAAAATAATACACTGTTATATCAATTTTTATAAATCTCGTTATAACAGCAGCAGAGTTTAACAATAACAAATTAATATTTTATGTATACTAGATATTTTAGGATACGTTACAGCGGTTAAATTTAAAAAAATACAGATATTCAAACTATTTACTAACTTCCGTGTACACAGGAAGTCTTAAGGGGACTTGGCTGTTACTTAGTCAACATAACTTGAGGCAAAGTTACAACAGTATTAGTGTGACTACCGTGTCTGCAAGGCAATCATGGATATTTAAATTCTTCAAAGCTTTCTCAATTCTGAGGATCGAGGCCACGACAAAAGTAGGGTGTGGTTATTATACATAGAGTTTGACCGCACCGTATACCATATATTGTCACTGACAGCCTTTTTAAGGTTTCCGACCATATCCTCTACCTGCTACTTTCCTTAAAATAATATGCTTCTGTGTGCACTGGAGATTTGATTATATGCCATATCATTAAAATTTGGAGGATGTAATTGTAATGTAATTATATATGTCTAAAAATACTTTCTTCTACTGGTAAGTAGAAATAGTCATAGCCGGAGACCGTCTATCGCCGGAGCTTCTTTTTGTATTCGAAATAGTAATGTTTAACAATACTGTCTTCTGGTTTGAATGGTACTGTATGCTAGTGAAACTACTGGGGTAACGATACTTAAAATCTTATGTCTCAAAGCGACGAGCGCAATGTAGAGCTGTATACACTATCTTATCCAGCGTCACGGTATTATGGGCCTGCGTATCATTTACCAACAGGTGAACGCCCTCGTCTAGTCGAATAAAAAATAATACTCTGACATAATAATATATATCATGTAATCGTGTTAGATATTTTATTTTTGTGATCAGATTAATTGTGACTTTAGTAAGATTGACAGTTCAGCGCTTCTCGGTTTGTATGATAATACAGTCACTTCCGTCTAGTTGATATTATATAAATTAATAAAATATAAGTCATTTTGAATTTCATGTAATATTCAGTACTTACTGCCACGTAAGCTGATTTTCGTTGTCAAATGAAGTTTAATTTGTTTTAGAGATGAATAGTGCCCCGTTCTCTATGCAAACGAATCGCGTGGTTTCAAACGTACAGAAAGTAAACATTTATCTGCGGATATTTGCAAAATTGTTAAAACTTAACCATCCCGTTTGAAACTTGTTTAATGTTTGCACCAGCAAAAACATTTGCGTTTATTATTTGCAGTTTTTGAGGTTATGATCACGTGATTATTTTAAGTGGTGTAGCCAGTGAATTTTTTTGGTGATCAAGAATTTGTAGCTAGATTAGACCAGTGGCCAGTCTCGCGGTGTTTTATAGGATGCATTTAGGAGAGTGTGCGCAGGAATAGCATAATGCAATTCATCCAACCCCCTCTCCATTACCAGACGACAAGGCGCAGACGACACTCCATCCTTATGTTGTGGACATCCCCGGTATACGCACAAAGAGGCTCGGCTCCTCATTTATAATAAAAACAGTAAAGAACTGGAACAACTTGCCGGCGTCAATGAACCTACTACTTTACCACTCTAGCATTTGCTAGGTTGATGCGCTTTACCATCATCGATCACATCTTCACTTAACACCAGGTGGGATAGTGGTCAAGCATTAACCTATACATAAG
>DWLS01000062.1:0-47092 GCA_018246255.1 Pachliopta kotzebuea | reverse complement strand
AATTAGATACATAAAACAAATGTTATATACTTAATATAAATATATTAATAATACATAATATACTCATACATATAATATGAAAAGGTTGACTGTAAGAGAATGCCTTGTGGCATTATGTCCGCCTTTTTCTTTACCGCTGTCTCTCATGTACATAATGTTTTTCCTTTTTGTTGTTATTATACAAATAATGTGTAAATAAATAAATAATAACAAAAAATGATAAATAAACATAAGTCGGTATGTATAAATTAATTTATTTATGAGGACCCAATCATTATTTAAGACAAATTTCCGATTTAAATTTAAAAGATTTAATATCCCAAACAAAACAAGTGAGGATGATATACACTATTTCTTTTTAACTGATAGTAAGTGATATGATTGCTCTTTTAATATGAAACTGGTTACGATGGTATAGCACCACATTGCGCTCATCGTCTTAATACATGTTGTATTGTTACCCCAGTAATTTCACTAGCATACAACACTCTTCAAACTGGAAAATAGTAACGTTTGCACAGTACTGTTTAGCGGCAGAAATAAGCACTACTTCATCATCAACTCCACTGAACATAGACCTCTCCCAATAGTGGGGGATTTGAGCCGTTTCCCACCACGCTGACTCAAAGTTGGTCGGTTGGGAACCAAAGCCTCGTTTGTTGATTTCAACATATTTATAGCACTACTACATGGTCTCCTGCGTCGGAAACCTATCATCAGACAATACCCTCACTGCTATTTTTGGTTATCCCTTTCCACATTGGTGAAAGGTTATAATAGTAAATCATCTAACCGGATCATCGACGAAGTCGCTGAACAACTCTACGTGGACCTGTTGCCGTTCCTCGTCGAGCCCGCTGAGGTACAGCGGCGTGAACACCGTAGTCCTGATAAACTGGTGCAACCAGGACCTGACGGGAAATCTTCATCACCAATATACCACGAATTCGTGTAAAACAAATTGCTCAAAATCTAAACGGTCGGTTCGAACACTGGAGAACCATCATCATCAGCACATTGTTATACGCAGACACACTTACCATGAGTTCTTTAATTATCAATACTCAAAAACTAGTGATTTTTCTTATGACAAATCTTCTTCCTACCCTCATTAATGCATGATGCAACTCATGGGAAACGAGAGTTTAACCCCTGTCTACTTCATTTTCATCAGCCGATAGACGTTCACAGCTGGACATAGGCCTAGTCTTGGACCATCTTTCATCACGCTGGCCCAATACTATTCAAATTCAGGGATTCAAAGCTTCGTTAGTTGATTATCAGGATGTACTAGCAGGTGAGGTTGGTTAGAATCCCGTGAGTTGTTATGTGAGATCTTTTACATCTCGTGTCTACTATATACGTAAATTAAAATAATAAAATTAATTTCTTCCTATTTCCATAGCTGGGAGTTTATAATCGTTTCTAATAAGAACAGCTAAGGATTGGAACAACTTGCCGGCGTCAGTGTTCCCGTACAAATACGATGTGGGCGTCCCCAAGAAAAGAGTGAATAGGCACCTATTAGGTTAATGCGCTTCACTCATCACTTAACACCAGGTGAGATCGTGGTCAAGCATTGACCCATAACTAATAAAAAAAATATCTCACACAAGATAGCCAAGGGTTCATCAGTCCACTAAGTCAAGTTATCGTCGACTGACAGCAGTTCATTGTATCTACTTTGGATTGTATAATATTTTTTTACAGCGTAAACAAAAACAAAGTCCTTATTCCTTTTAACGCAAAATTTTTAAACCGGAACAGCTGCATGGATACTTTTACAGAATAAAATGAAGTACATGATATAGAGAAGAGAAATCTGAAATGAGAAGTGTATAACTCCTCCGGTTAAGGAGATATGAAAAGTCAAAGTTAGCACTAAGGAAAGGGAGGACAAAGTAAATATAATAATTTAGAATCGAACTCATGAACTTTGTGTCCGAATCGTGAAAATTAACCCCAAAGCCATGGGTCAGCAATCTGCGGCTCTGTGTATGTGAAGCTGAGGTTCTTTGGTTCTATACTGAAATATTTTATTAAAAAATAATTCTGATTCGATTAACAAGGATTACTCACCATTTTTTCTATTGAAAAATACTACTAATGTATTACATGATTTTTTTTAATTAATTAATAAATCATTTAAATGAAAGTTTTTTTTATTATTTGGTTGGCAAGAATAAATATTGCGGCTCTTTGAAAACTATAAAATTTTGTGAATTTTAATTTTTGACTCTTCCGGTTTAAATTTTGCCGACTCCTGGACTTGGCCATTCCGGATCATTCTAACCTTATAAGGTAATAGTAATAGAGACCGGATAATAAGACTGAGCGTCGTCTTTCCAGCTTGTTATTTCTATCAACCCTAATTTTTCCTCTAAGTTCATAATCGCTTTAATCGTAAAAACTTCTTTTGTTAGCACGATATTAATAATAAAGTGATGTATCGCTTCCAGTCAAGTAACCATTACAACCACCTGGTAACATACCTGTATCTGATCATAGCGGACCTGCAAGATGAGGAGACGAACACACCGCCCTTCGCCCGCATCTGCGCGCACACCATGAACATACCTGCGAACAGTTACTATCTCCATGAATGTGACAATCTCTAGGTAGGTACCACCGCAGCTATTACTACCTCCACATAGTAATGTGCAGACATTACTGTGTTCCGATTTGAATAGTGCTATAGCTAATGAAATTACTAAGGTAACGAGACTTCCTTCAACGAGACACCTTACGTCTCACGGCGATGAGCGCAATGTGGGCTTATCATTAAGTGAACGTGTTACTTCTTCCGTTGCCTCATAGCATAAAAAAATAGCAAGAAAATCCCTACTTATGCATTGTTAAAAATCAGGGGTGTAAAGGGTCCTTCACAACAACTCACGGGACACAAGCCAACCTCATGTGCTCGTGGTGCAGCCTGCTAATCAACAAACGAGGCTCTGGCTCCCAAACAATCCGCATTGGGACAACGTTGCGAGATACGGCTCAAATTCCCTCATTATTGGAGGAGGCCTACGTCCAGCAGAGGACGTCTATCAGATGATGAAAGAAGCACAGGTATAATTATTCTGCAGTGAACTTTTTAAGAGATGAGCTTGGTGTTCATTTGATAGTAAGTACCTCCGTCTTTGTCTACTTACAATACAAGCATCTCTCAATAGTATACATCACCTCGATAAAGGCTTATAGATCACGTTACTCTAATAATTCTACTAGATGCGATAACCTTTAAACTTTATCAAAGTAACTTTTACCAAGTAATTTAAAAGTAACTATACTTAGTGTTCAAAGTTAAGTGTAATAGACTATCACTTTTTATTTTATAGATCATATACATCTAAGCAATTTATACAAATAAATAAACTTTCAGAGAAATGCATTTAGTAACAAACTCCTTTTAATACAATCATTGTAATTATTTACGGCTTTAATACTAAAAGGATGATTGTAAAATTGTTGCTGTAATTCGCCACAAGATGTCGTTGCAAAATTAAATAAGTTCCGTGTCTAAAAAATATATTGATTTTTGATATAGTTTCATACTTTACCTAAATCTTTATTTATCTGCGTCTCGGGCATATCCAAAACCAGTTTTATCCTGTACGGCTGACCAGACATCAGCAGGCTGCTGCGTCGCGTCAGCTGAACGTGGGCCGATGGGAACGAGCACACGCCCATTTGCTCCTCGCAAGGTCTGAACATTTTAAACTAACTTCAACTCACTTAAAAAAAAATAAACGAAAAGCAAAAAGTTCTTTATCTCTTAACTCTTAATCATCCTAATACACATATCCAACACCTGGAGAATTTTTTCTATCTTTAGTGCTCCTCCTTTTTTTTTGAATTGCTCTATTTTCTTCTAATTATTTTTGGTTTAATTTTGTCATGTTACTTATTCAAATTTAGTTTGTAATAAGTAAGGGAATTATAATTTTAATAAGTTAATTTAGTTATGCAAATATATATTAATTTAAAATAACCTAAATAAACCCAACAATCAGTTTTCTGAAACTATATGTGTATATCTATATTTATTTTTAACAAAGGCTTATCATAATAGGCATAATACTGCTAAAATTAAAACTTTCCTTACATCTAAACAGTTATCAATCTAATAAAATTGTTATAAATAATAAAAATAAACACAAACAAAACATAGACATTATAGGAAATGTGGGTAGTGGAATATTCTTTCTTGACTAGAAGGTAATGAGATTTGACATCCTGTCTCTGTGAGATGATCTTAGTGTTGTGTACTATAACATAAATGATGAGAATCCCTCCACATGATGGAGTTTGATGGTGTAGTATCACTGTATTGAAAATATGCCACCATAACAGCATAGCTGTATTCCAGCTATCAACATATAAGAGCCGTAGTATTTGGAACGAACATACTACACATCTATCTTCATAACCATATATATTTAAGGTCAAATTTTTATGCCATCATATAGAATAAAATTCAAGCTTGATGAAAAACTAAAGTTTTAATAAATATATTTATTTGTATTATGACTATATATGAGTAGAATAATTTTATACATAAAATAACTACCCTCTTTGAATGTCATAATCGTTTTACTGCAGCATTAAGAATACAAAAAACAATCTTGTTCTTGATTATGGAAGCCTGTATGCAATATAACTTAATTATAAAAAGGGGTAGTTACATGATAAACATTAAATTTTCACATAGTTTATAATTTATATAAAAAACATACAACAAACACGTATAAAGAGATTAGGATGTTATATACACAATTACCAATACAAACAATCTATCAAAATACAAATTTTTGTTATATAAAAACATAAAAGTAACTTTGAATTTCATTACATATACTAAGTATGAAAGCATTTGATCTTTTCTGATATAAGAGCTTCTGTTATGAGAGAGTGCCCAGAATCCCAAATAAGGGATTATAAAAGTCAATTACTTATGCTATGTTCTTAAAACAATAATAAATGATTTTAAATTTACTGAGGTTCAATACTTTAATTAAGCGAAGAGTTATGAGTTCTCTATTTCTTATTTGCTAATGACTAGAACATATGCTCTTTTCATAACGTATTATAATTCCAGACAAAATAATACTACAGATAGATTCAATTACTATGATTTTTTAATTTTATTATTTAATTTCACATATGAAGGGTAAATAATTAAAAAGTTTTAAAAATTACAAAATTAATTAATAGCAAGAACTTTGTTAACTGTGTATGGTACAGATTTATAAAAATTTATTAAAAAAAATTAAATTTTTCAAAACAAAAGTACAAAAACTATATCAAACAAAAGTATAACAATTGAAATCACTATTTAATAAAAGAAGTAGTATTTAAGAAAAAAATAGAACATATACTCACTTGAACTGCAGATGCACGGGCCGAATATGTGTCACGTTAGGCATGTAAATGTAATAGAATATGACATACATTAATATTGAAACCCATAAAATTGCCGACAAAAACACTGCAATTATACCAGCTCTAAGGAGTAACTCTTTCACACTGTTTATTCCTTCATTAGTTTTCTTTTTATAGTCGAAATATTGCTTTCCTATAAAAGCTTCTATAGGTATCCGTACAAAATCTTTGAAAAATCTAAAAGGGTTTAAATACACCAACAAAGACATGTCTACTCAATTACAATATACTAACTACTAAATTAATCTCGGCTTATCTCAAAAACAGTCAAGGAAACGGACCTAGGACTTTGTGGGTAGATAACACTTTGAAAAGATAAAGTTTTCATTGATAATAACAAAAAAGGGATACATCCCTTATTTTTTATAATTTTGTTTTCCTGTGAGAGATATATTAAAACTTAAATTATAAGCTGTTTCATGAAAATTATTAACAACAATTTCATATTTGTAAATACAACTTAAGTGATAAACAACGGAGTAAGGGAGAAAATTTTTATTGCTTTCTCACTCTTTGGAAGTTACACATTGACATTAGGGCTCCTATTCACGCAAAATTATCTTCACTTATCATAAAATTGTTAAATGAATAAACTATTTACCATGAATTCGAAAAGTTATATGGACATTGAATTATAAAAGATCCATCCTTGTGACAAATACAACTGCAATTTTTACTTCCATGAAATGGGTAATGTAAATGAATTGAACAAAACTTTGCGGTTTAAAAATTCTGTATAGTCTGCTTTTACAGTATATTTACCTATTTACTCACTTATTTATAAAAGAAATATATTTACTCTTCAATTACAACAAAACAGATAAAGTAATTGCAAGAAATAAGTTATAATTATAGCATTTGGAAGACTAGGCCGTAAGGATTCAAAACCGTTATACTCTTTATTAGTAAAAAATTATGGACGTCACTAACGTCAAAACAATTTTTAAAAATATGTAATACACAAAAATAATGATAAATATTATCAAAATTTATGCTTTTAGTAAATAAAAATGGCATTAATTAGAAAAAATATTAAATTGCATAATTTCATATTACGGCGCACTTTGCAATTAAGCTCGACTCGTATTGTTGAGACACCAAATTTATCTGCACCGGCGTATAAACCTGAATTAGTCGAAAAAAACAAATACGAAGAATGGGAAAAGAAGTCACTTTTTAGTGCCGAAAATTGTAGTATTATACCAGTGTTTAGTTTAGTCCTGCCACCGCCAAACATTACAGGAAAACTACATTTAGGTTAGATTAAATTCAAACACTAAATTCTCTTGTCAAGGAATGTTTTAACAAACAATCATTATCAGACGATGGACGTACTCTCCGAGGCACAGGCCTCCGCCAATAATAGAGGAATTTGGGTATTTTTCTACCAAGCAGGCCCAGTGTGGAGTGGTAGTGATAAAGAATCAGTTGCACGATGGAAATGAATATTTTGCATGGTTCTGAACAGTCCTACACAATGAATGAAAATGAAAAATACACAATGAATTATTATTCAAAAGTTTAAACTTTCTTTCGAAAAGAAATTAATTTATTCAATTTTTGTAACTATTTAATTATTTAATCTTGTTTAGAGAAAAATCTTGTTAAACCTTAATAATAATGAAGTTAATCTCTCTCATCTGGTGAAAAGTAGCCAAATAAAAAGAAATTTAAAACAAAATTACTAATAAATGACAATGAAGGAGATGATGACATTAAATATTCAATATTGATAATTTATGGGTGGAAAATTAAAATTTTTGTATTTATTTATTCCATAATAAAAAGAATTGTTTTTTATGTCATTAATTCTGTGGTGAAAAAAGGCAATTTTTTTTTGAAAAATTCTGTTTTCTCTATTTCTTCCTAAGTACTGAAAGTATTTAGACAAATTTTTTACACTCTCAATTTTATATGTTTACGAACTGTTCTAATGTGTAAGGTAAAACCTATTTAGCCTTTAAAATATTATTCTGTAGTTATTTATTATATGTTGTAATATGAGTTTTGGTCACCTCCTTAGCATAATAGATAACTGCTTACTTTGTAATTAAGAGATTCTAAAGATTTGAGATTGTCTATCAATATGAGTTGACTATTGTGATCATTTTGTTTTAAACATTTGATTCCAGGTCATGCATTATCATGTACTGTTCAAGATGTGATTGTAAGACATAAGAGGTCAATGGGACACAATGTGTTATGGCTTCCTGGGACAGATCATGCCGGTATAGCAACTCAGGTATTTGGACTTATTTGGACTATGCACAGATTTTTTATTCTCTCTTAATGGTATTAGTGAAATGGGACAACATGACTTAATATTAGTATTCTGCATTTATATTAACATGACAAAAAAGCAATCAGAAATGAAAAGTACTATTTTTTATTTTTAGTTATATTAGCCTATAATTCTTGGGACTAATCTGTACATTTGTGGGATGCCTATGTAGAACAGTAAATGTCTATCAGATGACAGTGACGATGATTGTCACCTTATTATATAATTTCTAATAATTTTATAGGGTGTAGTCGAGAATTATTTACAAAAGAAAAAGAACATGTCAAGGCATGAAATTGGGCGCGAAAAATTTAACACTGAAGTGTTAGATTGGAAGGAAAAGCATGGAAATACAATATGCAATCAACTGAAAACATTGGGTTGCTCTCTTGACTGGTCGCGGCAGGTCTTTACGATGGATCAAAATCATACACACGCAGTGAACACTGCTTTTATACAATTGTTTGAAAGGGGTCTCATTTATCGTAAGAAAGCTCTAGTCAATTGGTGCAATGCTCTTAAATCTACAGTGTCTGATATAGAAGTTGAGAACATGCCTATAAATAGACCGACCGAACTTAATTTACCAGGCTACAAGAAACCAGTGAAGTTTGGTTTGATATACAACTTTGCATACAAAATATATGATAGCAAAGAGGAAATTATTGTATCTACAACAACACCAGAAACAATGTTTGGCGATACAGCGATTGCTGTACATCCTAATGACTCCAGGTAACTTACTAGTACTGTACATAGACAAACCATAAACACAAATCTATGGACAGAAAATTTCTAATGTTATCTTAATCCATACTCTAAACGCTATTGGTAACCACCTTCTCCATGTAGTAACTCAGGGCTTATCTGTATTATAACAGGTTCAAATCCGGGGCCACATTTTGCAAAGTAAACTACTGGTTAGGTTTTTTAAAACATGCCTTGCAAGTTACCATAATTTTGTTAATCTGCTGCCATAGCTGTACAATGACATAGTATAAAGATTCATTTCTTTTTTTAATCGAAGACATGAATTTTTGACCATTGACGTGAAATATGAACTCCCCTTATTCATTTGTTGTACAGATATAAACACTTACACGGGAAGAGAGCTGTTCATCCTTTCAGAAATGATACTATCCCAATCATATGTGATGAGATGGTTGACATGCAGCTTGGCACTGGTGCCGTCAAAATTACTCCAGCGCACAGCAAGATCGATTACGAAGTTGCCAAGCTACATCGCCTACCCTTAATGCAAGTTATCAATGAAGAAGGACTGATGCAAACCATTCAAACATTTGATCTAACAAAACGTTATAACTGTCGAGAGAAATTAATTGAAAATTTGAATGATATGGGGTTGTTGAGGTCAGTAAAAGAGCACCAAATGACTTTGCCTGTTTGTAGCAGGACAGGCGACGTTATAGAATACCTACCTAAAGAACAGTGGTTCTTATCCTGTAGAAAACTGAATCAGGCAGCGGCTGATGCTGTCACTTCAGGAGACCTAAAAATTATCCCTGAGAAGTATGTAAAGAATTGGACCAACTGGACTGGTGATAAAAGAGACTGGTGTATATCGAGGCAACTTTGGTGGGGCCATCAGATACCGGCGTATAAATGTGTTGTTGATAAAGACGTTATATGGATAGCAGCGCCAGATGATATTTTAGCAAAGATACAAGCATCAAAATACTTGCGTGCGCCGACAGAAGAAATTACCGCCGAAAGAGATTCCGATGTTCTTGATACTTGGTTTTCATCTGGTATTTATCCGTTCGCAGCATTAGGTTGGCCAGAATCGTATAACAATCAGGATTACAAAGATTTCTATCCTCTTAATCTCATGGTGACAGGGCACGATATCCTTGGTTTTTGGGTGCACCGGATGGTAATGCTCGGTATTGAATTAACTGGACGTTTGCCATTCAATAATATTTTATTACATGGAATCATTTGCGATAATAAAGGTGCTAAAATGTCTAAAAGTAGAGGCAATGTGATAGATCCAATTGATGTTATTAATGGTATATCAATAGATAATTTAAAATTGAAAGCGGAAGAAATGCATAAAGATGGGTTACTTAATAAAGAGGAGTTAAAGAGAGCTGTATCTTACCACATAGCGAACTATTCAAATTCTAGCGGAATCCCGGAATGCGGTGTTGACGCCTTAAGATTTACTCTGCTGTCTCAGGACATCAAATCTCATTTCGTTAATTTCGATGTATACCAGTGCAACGCGAACAAATTATTCTGTAACAAAATCTGGCAGAGTATTAAGTACACGCATTTATCGTTTGAAAAACTCAAAGAAACTGACGCGGATATAACGCAAGATGACTTGAACTATTTCGACAAATGGATACTGAGCAGGCTTGCTTTTATGGTTGAAGAAGTAAATAGAGCAATGGATAATTACGATTTTCACTTAGCGACTAAAGCAATTAAAAAACTAATGTACAATGAATTTTGTGATGTTTATCTGGAAGCAACTAAACCCGGGTTCAACAGTGACTATGAAATTTTAGGGTACGCGCACGCGCATACTTTATCAGCAGTTCTCAACACATCTCTAAGATGTCTCGCACCAATAATGGTTTACATAACGGAGGAGTTGATTCCAAAAGTGCCTAATTTTGAAAATAACATTATTTACAATTTCAATGACAACAAGGACCCTTACTTCGAATTTCCGGAAACTAAAAATTTTCAAATGTGGAGAAACAAACAATTAGATACTCAAGTAGATAGATTACTTAATGTTATTAGTCTAGTAAGAGAGTTAAAGGGAACTTATAATATTGCTAACAAAATACGTTCTTCAATATATGTGACAACCACTGATGATACACTGATGCTTGATTTAGACAATAATGAAGATATTGTTTTACACCTGACCAGATGCCGAGCTGTTAAAATAAATATAGATTCAAAAAAAAGTTACGTTTCCGCTATGCTTGATCATACTACTGAAGTGAAGGTAATAATCGAGGAACAGGATGCAGACTCGATAATATCCGCCGCTAAAGAAAAAGTAAAGAATAAAGCAAAGAAACTTGAAAATACTTTAGCTAAATTAGAACAGAAGATTTCTAGTAAACATTACATTATATCAGTACCGGAACATGTCAAAGCGTTAGATAGAGAGAAGCTGTTCCTAAAAAAGAAAGAACTAAAAAATTTGCAAAGACTGATAGACTGAAGAATACACTGATCTTTCGGACAATATTTAATAGAACCTGATTAAAAAAAAATATTAAAGACAGCAGCCAAGAGCCTATCTATGGTGCCAGTGTGCTAACGTTTTGTGTTATAGTTTAAAAGGCAATGTCACTAAAGAAACAACAGGTATAATGGGGTTTAACAAAAACTATTAAATTACTATGAAAAGGTGTAAAAACCATATATGCTCCAATTGTCATTTAAGTGTTGCCATTTTGTTACAGTATTATTGTAACATTCAAATAAGATAATAAATCATTTTACAGATTTGTTCTGTGTCCTTTCAACAATAGTAGCCTAAATTAATCATAATCAACCGATAGACGTCCACTGCTGGACTTAGGCCTCCCCTAATAGTGGAGGGATTTGGGCCGTCTCCCATTACACTGACCCAATGTAAGTTGATGCGGAGCCAGAGCCTTGTTTGTAAATTAGCAGGGTGCACCATGACCATGTGAGGTTGACTAAGATCCCGTGATTTATTTTCTAGGACTCTTTAATAGGTTATCAGGCATTAGGGTGTGAAATATACATGAAAAAAAAGAGTTAAACAAAATCACATCTTATAATTACTTATGTAGATGTTAAATAATCCAGCCATTGATATCAATTAATAAAATTACGAAACACTTGTAATCAAATATGTGTACATACATCAATCAATTCTTTTAAATACTTTGGTATTATTTATTAAAAAAAATATTAACAAATGAACATGACAAAATAATTTGTGCTTAACCCGATGGTGATAAGTTTCATTCACAAATGTCAACACAAATAGAATTAACTACAGATAAACTATATGCAAGAACAATTCAAATATTTCAACTTAAATAGTTTATAACAAACAACGATAAAATCAATCATGGCCTCAATTTACATGAGATAAAGTGACTGAGGCTGTGCTGGGTGAAGTTGTTTGCCCGGAATGCCCAACTCCCATATGCTGACTGCAGGAATACTATAATGCTGTTGTGATCGCAGATTTACAACATGAGGCTTGCAGCTCATCAGGGTAATTAGAAAATATATTCATCATCCAAACCGCCAGTCTCTCCTCAATCATATCAAGTGGCCTCAGTGCATAAAAACTAGTAAAATAAACTAAAACAAAAATTTCTTAAAGTACCTGCATTTTAATTTTTTTCTAGATATTAGGCTAATTACACAATTTGATAATCTGTACACATGATGACAATGGGTGATCATCGTCATCATCTTTGATATGTTAAATTCACAAGTAATTTTTTATTTAAACAAATTAATGATAGGTTTGGGGGAACAAGTGAATATTTCAATAATAAGGACCGTTAGCAATGTGTAGAATGACTTTGGTAATGATGAGAAAAAAATTGTTGTAATTTTAAAATAAAGTTATTAAATTAAGACTGCTGAATGTCTCAAATGTCTTAATTAAAAAAGTTTACTTGAAATCTTACAAATCAATGTCTATTAAGTAATTAAAAAGTACCCAAACAAATACAGAAGACATACAGAAAAATCTAAACAAATACATTTTATATCAAAAGAAATAAATTAGGAAAGAAAATCCATTCAAGAGAAAACTGACAAATGAGAAAAATATTTGCTTAAATTCCATCATAATACCTTATCAAAATAGATCAATCTTGGGATCACCTTCCAAAATAAATACACCAGTTTTATTTCTAACACACTCACAACTATAAACCATTGCAATAACAAAACATAACATAACTCAAGTAAGAAACTAGATTCCCCCCAAAAAAGTTTAATCAACTCCAATCAAGATAGACAAAAAAAAAACAAATTATTTAATAATCAAAAACATTTTAACACATAGCACCATCTGCTTTACGTCCACACACCATTCTTGGATTTTAAATATTCCAGTATTTGTTGGTGACATTAAAAGGTTTTTATTCGTTGAGGTGACGAGACAAGCTAAGTGTTCACAAGATAGTAAGTAAGATACTCTTGCCCATAACAATGTGGCGCTGGTTAAGATGGTATACACAGCACCATATTACACTCGTCACCTTGAGACATAAGGTATTAAGGGTTGTTTCCCCAGTAATTTCACTAGCATATAACACCCTCCAAACTGGAACACAGTAATGTTCACATATTACTATTTTGGCCGAAGAAAGAGGAGCTGCGGTGGCATAGGTACCACCTATTTCTATATACTCTCTCTCTCTGGTCTCTTTTGCTGGAGACTATCTAGGTAGGCTGTGATGGTATCCAGCAAAAGAAACCTACCACCAGTATAGTAGGTTTAACCATAACACCAAACACTGACTTTCATTTACCTTTAACTTAATAAATTAGTACAATTTTCCATACAACACCAGCCTGAATTGTGGTGAAACACTAACCACTAAGTCATGATCAGTGCAACACTGGTTTTCTTCTATTTATTTTTTATTCAAATACAGGCATCTGTATTAAATCATCATCATCATCATCATCTCAGCCTATTGCAGTCCACTGCTGAACGTAGGCCTCTCCAATAGATTTCCAGCGCGACCGGTCCATATTAAATAACTTATATCATATAAAAAAGGCCAAACATGGACGCATTGGTTTCATATTACTAACAAAAACAAATTGTTGAGCTATGACTCCTTTGGCTTTTTGCATTTATTTTTTAATTCTATTATAAATTTACGCTTGCATGTGCGCGATGTAATATCTTTGTTGCTCTGTAATTCTGAAAAAAAAAAAAACAGTATGATTAGGTAGAAGTTAAGCAGTCATTCTCATATAGTTACTGTCTTCCAAATGTAACATGAACTGCAATGTGTTTAATTTCACACTATTTTCTATAACAGACAAGCTATTGTTGTTAGAAATATGATGATGATATATATGACTTTAAATATATATATATATTTAAAGTTTATTAACATGTATAATCAACCCCATTGCTTTTAACCACCGACTAACAGATCTTCAGGATAGTAATCCCTCCAAAACAGTACATTAGTTAAATTTAATAGGAGTATTGTCATTTAACATGTCCTTATGACCTTATATAAAGTATTATGTGCAAATGATACAAATTGAACTTTTGTCACTAACACATTCACTGCCACATAAATACATCATCTATGGAAACCATTTATTTTAAAATCTTTTTTATCAACATACATGTAAACGATTCATTGTATGTGGTGAGTAAATGTTTCTTTTTAAAAAAAAAAGGAAATTGAGTTTTTCCAACCTGATTTGGAGACACAGCCACGGACCCTATGTACTCGGATCCGAGTGTTTGGCAGTGAATGTATTAAGGGGGGTTTAAATCAAAAATTGAAGGAAAAATTTTTTTTTTTTTTAAATTTTAGTTGAAGCTTTGTAAAGATGTCAGCCTCATGAGGACTATTAAAGTTCCCTACTCAAGGGACAAATGTAAAAATTATATAAGCTTATCGCTTTTTCATACAAGGGCTCTGCTAGCCAACATTTAATCAAGCCATTGTGGATGGAGCTCAAATAGCCAAAATGGTATGTTACCAATGAAATGTGTATCAGCAATGTTTTTACAATTCAGAAATTAGGAACAAATTTTATTTTTTAACACAATTGACGCAACGAGGAAAGGTATACAGAATTAATTATCAACAGTACAAATCATTGAAAATTTCACAACACAGAAATATGCAGGAAGTCCCTGCATTATATGGGGAAGAAACAACTAGCATGTTAGCCTTCATCATTCGTACAGCCACATAATTAATAAAATTTTACAATATATTTTTACTTTGTTAGGTCATAGGAAGGTGAACCATATATATTAAAATTTGTTCTTGTGGATTCATATATATATTCTTTGATGATGTTAACGCTGACTCATCTTTTACATATACAGCTAATCAGATACTGGGCACGCAGACTACGGGGCCCACAGCCTATTAAGTGGATCCATATAATTAATTATTAACTCTCAGATTTATAAAAACAATGAGTTAGCCTGCTGCTTTAATTAATCTTTACTCAATTTTTGTTATACTTATTTGCTATACTTGCATACTAAAATTTTTGTTATAAAAATAATCTATTGCAGATTATGGTCTTAATATAAGGAGAGAAAACTAATCTTCTAAATAATAGAAAAATAATCAAACCTACTCTGCCTGTTCATTTCAAGTTCTTTCTTCCTTTTCTGTTCATGAGATCTGACATGTTTTATCAGCAATAGTAGCTTATCAAAGCTTTCTGAACATTTGGCACATACATACATTCCAACCTCCTCTTTATTTTCATCTATTAAATTGTGACAGGAAGAAGTTAAATCATATTTGTCTGCATTCTTTATTACACCACCAGGAAGTATCTCTAGAGTTGGCCAACTATCAGATTCTTTAGCTTTTGATCTTCCTTCATTCTATAAAAATAAGAGAATCACAATTCAGAATAATGAACATTAATAAAAAGGTTAGTGAAACCCTGTTCCATGTTTTATATTAATAGAAATGGATAGATAGTTGATGTGTATTGCCAGAATTTAAGTAATTACCACCCTATAATACTTTTGTTATGAGTAAAATTTCAACATATTATGGTAGCAGCCATAATTCTGGTCTCCATCTGACAACAACAACTGATTACATGATAACTATTTTTAAGGTATATCCTTAACAGATACCGTGGTACAGGGCAAAACTATATAAGATGACTAATTCTGCAATCGCCTTCCAACTGTCCCAGGGTGGTGATTACAGGAAACTCATACAAAGCACTAAATACAAGAGGCCCCCCTTAATCAGTCACCTCTCTCTTTGCAATAACTGCGGTAATGGTTATCTGAACAGGCTAAGTGGCATTCAATGGGAGAGGCCAATGTCCAACAGTGGATTGGGGTGGGGTGGTGATCAGTTGCAAAGGAAGAGGAGTGTTAGCATTACTTACGAATCGAAGAGGATCCTCATCAGGGACAGTCACCTCTGAACTATTACTATCATCTTGCCATATAACGACATCCTCAGACTTTATCAACACCATGCTACCTATGTTCGAATCGTCGTCATCATTTATAACACAATTATCATCAATTTCACCGACAACTCTTTGAGGCATATTTAACACTTCAACACTTCTGTCAGGTTGAACATCTTCCATTCGTACTAGAGGCACGTTTTCAAGATCCTCATTATTTTCTAACGCACTTGTTGCCGACATTATCACATTACAAAACACTAGTAAATTTTTTTATGCATTGAGATTAATAGATGACTATATATTGCACAGTCACAAAGTTTATTTTAAAACTGACGATAATGCAGGATTACAACGTCTAGCTGAAGAAAACATAACTTATTGGCAAAATTATGGGAACTTTCCAAAAATATTTATTTTGACAATGACAAATTGACAAATAATAAACTGAGTGAATTGCCAGTACATTTATAATTTTCTACAGATAATAAAAAAGTATCAGTTGATTAGTACGTGTATTAAAATTGGTTAAATATAATAATTTTATTTCGTTGAACTGTTTGATTCACAATGAGATATTATTTTTAAGTTAAAAATAGTGTTAGTAACAACTATAAATGTCCAAAAATAAAAACACAATGTGTGGAAAAGACGTTGTCCGCTTAAAGCTGACTTACTTGACTATTAAGCCCTAACAGTTTAGTTTGTAATATAAGATATATAGCTATTGGGCGCGGTAACGAATCTATAAAGCTATGGTTCAAAAACATTAGATTTTATGAACATGGTAATATCATTTACTCTGCGAGCATAGTCAATGTATAGCCTTGGTTATTTCGGTGTAAGCATAATTCTCCAATCCCAGGAGTAGAATCATGAATACGTTTATTTATTTAATAACTATCACAGCCGATATTCCATTTAATTAAGGGACATACAACCCCCCTTTAAATTATTTTTTTTATTCAGGTAGCTAATCAATAAACTACCATGCAAACAATTAATTTGTTGGTGTAATCGTAGTTTTTATTTTGTAATTTCATGACTTTGTAACGAGGTTTGGCGTGATAATAATGTCATTTTTAAAGGGGTGTGTCATAAAAACAGTAGAACTTAACATTGATTCAAATAAATAAAACACTGAAAAATGTTATGCTGTTTATGAATTATATATTGATGAATTATCATACAAATTATTATAAAAAGTACAATAAAAATTGTTTATAATTTTAAGCCTCTACTGGGAAGTATAACTGCATCAATGTTTCATAGATATGAATATCTATTGGCATAAAGGTGCAGAAAATAACTCTTTGCATATCATCATTGCACTCTAGAAACTTCCTGACTGTTCTTAGGGCAATATGAGCTGCAAGGCGGTTTGGGAAACCATATATGCCTGTAGAAATGCATGGAAAAGCAATAGTTGTAAAATGGCATTCGCCTTTCAGTGCTAAACAATTTTCATAACATGACTGGAGTTTTGCTGCAGAACCGTCTTGGGGGCCAACTGTATGAATTACATCTGTAAAGAGAAAATATTTAGAATAGAGAGGATATAACACTTGATAGTTTTAAATGGCTTGGTAGATCCCTGTTGTCAGAGACTAAGAGCTAGACAACCATCTAGGTAGGTGCCTATGATACATCTATTTACACCTCCATGTACAGATATTAGTAAAGGTTTTGAAGAATTGGTAGAAAGGGTGCTGTAGCTCGCCACATTTACCATAGTGAAGGATTTAACATGCTATTAATGTCCTTTGATGATTTGCTTGATGCTACTATGTCTTTTAACTAGCATTTTATTGTTATTAAAGGTGTATTTCTTACCACCAAGAAAAAGGTGTAATTTATTTCAAGGAAAACCCTTTTAAGAACAAAATTAGGTTTACGAAAATATTTTCCGCATTTATCAAAAATGAGAACCTATTAACAAAAATCCAGATAAAGCTTGTCACATTAGGTTTTGGCACCCTTCAAAACAATATAGAGCGACAGCAATAATTTTTGGGAAAGTAATAAATATTAAAATTAAATTAAATTTGTTTGTACTCTACTAGCAGTTACATTATAGGGTAATTGATTTATTTCATACATTTTGCAGGTAAATCATATCCACTTGTGACTTTAGCTTCTCCTGTGGGACAACCTCCTAGAGAATTACATTCATCCTGTAACAGTAGACAATTATTAATCATGTAGTAAATTATTTAAATTATACATTTCAATAATGATATATGTCAGACCCATTATCACTATAGTGAAAGTTATTTTGTCTAAATAAAAATGAGGTAAACATTAAACTTCTCATCAGGTATTTTAAATTAGTTTTAGTCCAAACAGTTCCTCCTAATTTCTGTAAATATTATACAGTCTTAATATAATTCTAATAGTGATTAGCTACTACTATGTATGGAAGTTTAAAAGTACTAATTTTAATTTTGCTTACTTCATTCAGAAATGTGTTCTATATCTAACTCTTTTGTTATGAAACTTCTACAGCTTTAGTGTATGTAAAAAGTTTTAAAAATGTATGTGTACATAAAATCTAAAATATTAAAGCTAATATTACAAGTCAGTAAGAATATATTAAATGGTGTTTGTACAAATTTACTTTAACAGGGTTGTCTATTAACATAATTAAGTTAAATTAAAGTAAAGAAAATGAAAATAGGAGTAATTGTTAATCATGTTGAATGTTTAATGTAGTTACCTATATAATGCCATTACAAAAAATACAAAATTACTTTAGTTTAATCATCATTAACTGATAAATGTCTGCCTTTTGTCACTTAAGACTTATTTAATACACATATTATTATTTAACTATTTAACCTGCAATAGTGTTCCTGCAGCTCGATGTATGGCTCCGTCAACACCACCACCAGCCTTTAGACGCGAATTTGCCGCATTTACAATAGCATCAATCTAAAATAGATCAGCGTTAATAAAAATTATAAAATTGTTAAATTTGGTATTTATAATTTTTTCAGCGTTACCTCTAATTTTGTTATATCTCCTTTAAAAATAGACACTTTATCGGAGAGACTGACATTCTTCTTTGGGTTTATCGTTAATTTTTTAAATTCGTTGAGATCATCTTGTGTGCGAATTTTAGTTGTGATATGTTCATTTTGGTGTGCATATTCACGCCAAGTGTGTATGCGGTCCAAATTTATGTATTCACTGGTTCTGTAAAGCTTCCTTTTTTCTTCCAATGGTAAATTCTGAATACGATTCTTTTCAATCTTCCATTTAGAGTGAGTCGTCATCTTTGTCATCGAGAAGTTACGATACGATATACTACGGACGCTTCTAGTATAAAATTGCAAGATGTTTTTACTTATTTGCGCGCATTGAAAAAGTGACGATAACATTGCCTTCGAATTTATAGTGTTGACGTTTTGTTATCAAAATGCCTAAAAGTTCAAAGGGAATACAATAGTATTAATTTATTAATCAAAAATCTACTAGGCTTAGAAAAATTGTCATCTAAATTTAATTTACAATATATTATGTAATGCAAAGGAAAATAAATTTCTGACTTTATATAATCAAAACATATATTTCCAAATTTACCTCGAGCAACACTTTTCTTATATATCAAAATTGCCAAACTGCTTTTCTCCACGTAACAAGCGTGTGGCTTATCTATTAAATTAAGTCGAGATAGAAAATTTACGGCCTTTTGTAAGCAATGTTTTAAAAAAAAATTCATATAGTCCTTAAATAATAGCGATTTTAAACACTAAGAACTACTCTAGTTCAGGTATTGTATTAAAAACTTAAGTACATTAATGTCATTGTTAACCGGTCTTTGTGTATGACATTGTACAATTTTCGGCTTTTTTCAGAATGAAGGCGATAGGTCTTCATTTAATATTCCTAATTGCAACTGGCGGCGTTTTGGGAGTAGACAGGAACAATTTTAAAACATGTGAACAGTCTGGGTTTTGTAAGCGCCTCAGGCCATTGAAGCCAGAAAAATCTCAGTTCATGCTAAATTTGGACACTGTCATAGTGCACGGGAATGTTTTGTCCGCAGAGGTCATCACTGTGAACCGGGAGTCCGAAAAGAAAGTACCTTTGGTAAGAGTTTTCCTTTTTTATCTACATCATTATTTTTAGAGTGTCATTAGTTCATCATCATATAATTTTTAGTTTTTATGTAGTGTAATTCCCTAGCAGTTTTCTGAAAACATCTAACTATTAATATAAATTCAAATAAACACTATTACTATAAAAAACAATCCTTAGGGGCAGTTGATAACATTTCTTCTGCTTCCTTCAAGTATCATAAAAAATTATAAAGTGATATAAGTGATTAAGAAAACAGTACCATAAAATTATTAAGAGCTTCTTATGGGACTTACATCTACATTAGTAATTACCATATTCAGAGTACAGTTTTGATTGCATTGAAGGCATGCAGGTGACTTGGTCATACCAAGTGTGGTAACAAGAGGAAAGCTTTACTGTGAATATCCACAGATGGTATTAACCATGTGAATACAAAAAAAAGTTGTCTGTTTAATTTTAATTCTGTTAAATAGAAGGGGACTTTAAGGTATATGCTGTTTTTGTTTAAAGAACTGTATAGCTAAACATTAACCATATATGTGCTTTTATTTCTTTTAGTGGCACTATGCTTTAAGGCTCTCTGCTTTAGTTGATGGCACATTCAGGATTGAACTGGATGAGGCTGAACCTCTATATCCTCGCTACAGAACTCAGATGGCTTTAAATGGAGAACCCAAGGCTGATGGGTAAGTATTTTATACTAGTAATAAGTAAACTGTTAAAGATTTTTTATTTCTAATTTTCCATTACTACCATAAAAATATTATTACATCTTGGGATTGGCAAAGCAATTATTTATTTTACAATTTTATTTTTGTGTAGATGTCATACATCAAAATAGAAAAAAAACATGTTACATTTATTTGATCATGATTAAATCTGTTTAACTTGTTTCAGGCTTAAATTAATAACAAATGAAGGAGGAAAACTGACATTGGCAAACAGTCAAGGACATAAGGTTGTTGTAACTGTAGATCCTCTTAAGTTTGAATTCCTTGATCAGAATGGTGATGTTGCAGTAGTGATAAATGAGAATTCACAACTCCTAGTTGAACCGCTACGAGTGAAAAGGGAGAAGGCAGAAGATGAAGAGTTAGGAAATCAAGAGAATGCTATGGAAGTTGTGAGTGTTCTGTTTAATATTTACAATATGGTGATCCTAGTTTCAAGGTCTGTGTATATTTTTTTTCAGTTCTACAATCTGCAGTCAGCTGTTTTTATCTTAATCCATAATCAGTTGTGGTCATTGTATTATATCATTGTGGTTTGATAGTACACAATCCAGTAATCATAGAAGTTGTGATAGCCTAGTGATTTGAATGCTCACCTTTCACTCCAAAGGTACCTGGTTTGAATCTGGCCTGCAACAATGAATTTTTCTATTTATGTGCAATTGGTATAACACCAACTAATATCACATGCTTTAAGCCATGTGTCAAATTGTGTGGCTATAAACCTTTGGCTAATATTAATTCTTTTTTAGTTATACATGGTTTGGGGTGAGTCACCTCATTATCTGAAGACAACAGATTCTTAGCCAGTTTGTTTATATGCCTTTGATAGTCGCAAAAGTACTTTATTTCATGAACAAGGTATATGATTAAAAAATACTATGTGAAGTTTTATGGGATTCGTTAATATTAATTGCAGAATGAATTTGTAGATACGTCTTTTATGTTAGGAATGTTAACAACCTAAACTTTTGTTCTCTGTTAACATGAATTCCAAGTTTCATTCTGTAGCTACATGTTGAGAGTTTGATCGTTCAAGGCTTATTTTTTATCCACCTGACCAGCTACAATCTATTATTCCAATTATCGCGATTGCTCTTTTTTGACCTTAACTGTTTAAAAAAACAAGCATTCTGGTCAGTTGTGTTTTACTATCTTCTTTTACTTTACATCATTTTAGTATCGACAACCTTTGCTCGGCCCCATGTTAAAGCTACGGCTAGGTAGCATTTTTATAAAAAAACCTGAAACTATTTACTGGTGGAAGGTCTCTGTTGCTGGAGACAGTTAAAAGAGAGGTATCGCCGCAGCGCCAGTTGCAGCCGACAAAGATATTTAAACTTTACTGTGTTCCCGTTTGAAGGGTGCTGTCAGTTAGTGAATATGCTGCGGTAACGAGACTTAACACCTTATGTTTTATGGTGATGTGTGGGCTTTGGAAGGGCGATGTAAGCTATTGAAATTACTGGGGTAAGGAGACTTAACACCTTATGTTTTATGGTGACGAGGACAATGTAGGGCTATGTTTATCGTCTTAATGAAGCGTATCACTTACCATCAGGTGAACGCCTTACTCGTCACGTCGATAAAAATATATATTTTTTGACTATTTATCGTAATAATAATGGTTTTGTATAAAAACAATGAAATATCGGTGACATATTATCAGTCACGTATAAAGATAAAACCAAAGATCATTGACACTGAATCTCGTTGAATCGTGTCAATCGGTCAGAGCAGGGTGATAATGTCAAATTGAAGGTTGAACTTCCTTCATTCTTTAGTAAAATTGCAAATAGAACTTAAAATTTTCATACTAGGTAACTAGTGGTAGGTCTTTCTTACCAAAGACCGGGTAGGTTCCAACGCAGCTCCTTTTGCAGCCGCCAAAGAGTAACGTGCAAACATTACTGTGTTTTGGTTTGTAGAGCTATATGCTAAGGAAATTACTGGGGTAACGATACTTAATACCTTATATCGTGATATGACTAGCGAAATTGGTACTATGTATACCATTTTAATTAGCGTCACGTTGTTTTGGATAATCACATAACATCAGGTGAAAGCCTTGCTTATCTCAGTCAATAGAAAAAAAAACTACAGTTTGCTATTATATATTGCCTCTTATATGTATCGGATTTAGTATATATGAGTTGTAGCAAGTTATGAGGAGTAGTTCTCTTCACCTTTAGCCGTACTTATTGCACGGAATTAGATACAGATATTGTTTACATATATATCTCCAGTTATCTCTTCCTACTTATATATCTGTCCATTTCTTATATCTTCCCCTCATCCCATTCCTTCAGCTTCTCCTCTCGTATATATGAGAGTATATATGTATATAATATAGTTTATTTTTAACCTATGGAGTCCGGATCCGCTAACTCCGGATTAGCTAAGTCGTGATAGCCTAGTGGTTTGTACGTCGGCCTCCCACTTCGAAAGTACCGGGTTCGAATCCGGCCTGCACCAATCAATTTTTCAATTAATGTGCAGCAACACCATCTAATATCACGTGCTTTAAGACATGTATAGAATTGGGTGGCTATAAAAAAAACTCTGGCTGTAGCTATTGATGACTGGATATAGCTAAGCTATTGATTATCATTATTGCGGTCAAGGGCGCTAACATTAACTTCAATAAAAACTATGACTGCTAAAAACATTCAACTGTCCGAACTCTATCACATCTAATCCCAAACCGGGTACTTTTATATTAATTGTTAAGTAGTGAATTGCTGTATTGGGTAGAGCCGCATAATTACAAAAGTTAGATCATTGTATAAATCATTCTGTAATAGAATACATTTGTATATATTTACAGGAAGGATAACATGACGTTAAAGTTAAAGGTCACAAACGACTTCCTTTGTTTACAACAAACTAATCATGCTATTGCTTTGTCTACAAATGCACGTGGCGACTTAAGTCTGATAATATTTATTACATGTACACATGTAATTATATTTGATTAATTGATCACTATACATAGTAAACAATGTATACATAGATAAACTCTTTATTGCTCACAAAAATTAATTTATATAACGAATAAATTTAAATAATAAACTTATTATTTAATTGTGGGCATATCTTGTCCTACTAATATCTTCCCTTTCTTGGCGTGCGTCCGTGCACCGATGTCGCCATGCCATCTAAACAGCTGACTTATGCTGTATATATATATACGTATGTATATTTATTTATGTATTTGTGTATATATAGCTATGGTAACAACGTTTTGTATTTAATTATTAATTTTATATAATTTTTTAGTAGCGAATGCAACTGGCAACTACTAGTAATATATATTATACAATTAACTCATTATAATGAGGAGCTTCTTAGTCACGAGCATCAGAGACCTATCAACAGTGATGTACTGTCCTTAATATTCTCTAGCGTAAAATAATAATTATTAATTAATTAGCGTTATCTGTGCCACTAATTTCTGTCTTAAATATTATATCTCACAGAGGTTCCTGATTCAATTCCAAAGCCATGAAGTAAAATTCTGTGTGTGTGTACTTCATAAGCTTTTAAAACTTTATAGTGAAATTGAGATTCTTTGTTTCAAAGGTGGAGGATGAAGGTGCTTGGGGTGAAAACTTCAAATCGCATCATGACAGCAAACCTAGAGGCAATGAGGCGGTTTCCATTGATTGTTCTTTCCCAGACGCTGATCAAGTTTATGGTGAGAAATATTAGAAAAATTCATTGGTTTAGTATTTTGTAACTAAATTCCAAGTGTACCAATTTCAGGATTATACTTCCCCCCTGGCGCAGTGGCTAACCACTGGTCTAGTAACATAGAATTTGAATGTTTATTTTCAATTCTACATGTTAGGGAGTTTGTGTGATAGGTTTTATTTTGAATCTGGTTCTGAAACTAGAACTCTTATTTGTAATAAGTATATATATGTATCAAATAATGACGGTATTATTATTCTGGTTAAATATATCCTTCACACTTCACCTACTACATCATCTCCCACCTCCTAGGTTGACTGGCAGAGAATGCCTGTAGGCATTAAGTCTGCCTATTGTACCCTATTTTAAGGTGTTGCGATAAAGTTTTTTTAAATAAAATAAAACTCTAGCGATGTAATTTTACTCTCATACCCATCAAGGGTATGTTTATCATATGTATAAGAGTTGCAGTTTTTTGAGTGAGTACACTTTACCTTCTAAATCCTGATGGTCACTTGACACTAAGTAAAATTAAGTTTAAGACCCCATTGTTGAATAATAGTCATAATACATTTGTGGTTATTGTCAGGTATCCCCGAGCATACAGACAAGTTCTCTCTACGCACCACTACCTCCGGGGAGCCTTACCGTCTCTACAACTTGGATGTGTTCGAGTATGAACTGGACAGCAGAATGGCAATATATGGTGCTGTGCCAGTGCTGTACGCTCACGGGTGAATATTTTTTGTTATAATTAAATAGTCCATACTAAAGTAAAGATAGATATCGGCTAATGATTATGGTTATGATTTGTTGGAGTATATTAAAAATATTTATCTATATATCCGCAGGTCAAAACGCACTGTCGGTGTTTTCTGGCATAACTCTGCAGAAACTTGGGTAGATGTTGTGAACTACGCTGACGGTACGGTTGTTTCATCCCTGGTCAACTTGGTGACTGGTGGACATAAGAGACGTGTTGATGCAAGGTATCTATACAATTCATCTTAGAGGGCATACATGTTTATGTTATTTTGATATAATATTTTTATCTCTTTCTTTTTATCAGGTTTATGAGTGAATCTGGTATAGTTGACTTATTCATAATGATGGGAAGTACACCTGCTGACGTATTCAGGCAATACACCACGCTCACTGGAGTCGCTCCCTTACCACCTGTGAGTATACACAACAATATGTCAGTGTTGCTATTTTAATGATATGTAGTTGTTTTGGAGAGGTTCATATACCATAATACATAAGGAGGAACTATTATTCCTTCCCATAATACACACAAAGACAACTATTTTATAGTTTTTTTTAACAAAAAAGGGTGCATTTTTTTGTATAGCCTTTTCTAATTGTCTCGTAAACGGTGAAGAAAAGATTTAACGAAAGTCGCGGAAAGCATATATAAGCAAAACTTGGTACAAAAAAATTAAAAAACCCGGTACTAGTGTAGTATGGAAACATTGTTCAGGTTGAAAGATACTAGTGAAATTACTGTTGTAATGGGATTTAACACATTATATCCTAAAACGACGAACACAATGTCGTGTAGGATATGTCATCGTAATTGGCTTTATATTTTTATCATTTCACTTACAATCAGGAAAATGAGTTCTTCACGGATTAAAACCATTTTGGTAAAAGTTATGTCCACTTGTGGGCTTTCATCGACTGATAATGGTAACTTTAACAAAATTTTGCTCACAGAAATTCTCGCTGGCGTACCATCAGTCGCGTTGGAACTACGTGGATGAAGCTGACGTGCGCGGCGTGGACGAGAACTTCGACGTGCACGATATACCTGCTGACGTCATCTGGCTCGACATAGAGTATACAGACAGAAAGAAGTGAGTGGTTTTTTATTCAACTAAGCAATTGGGTAAGCAAAACCCATGTTAAAGTCCGTAACGTATTACACTTCGTAAGGCTCAAACCGGAACAGAGTAATGCTTTCTGACTACTGTTGCAATGGTAACTACACATTTCCATTTGAGACTAAATCAACAACTTTCTCCGAAGGTATTTCACATGGGATCCAGTGAAGTTCCGTCATCCAGGTGAGATGGTTGCCAACCTGACAGCTAAGGGCAGACGTTTCGTGGTGATCATCGATCCTCACTTCAAGAGGGAGGCAGGCTACTTCGTGCACGAAGATGCATTGGAGAATGGACTTTATGTGAAAGACAAGGATGGAAATGTCTATGAAGGTATATCAACATTTTATTGTATTTTTCAACACAAAAATGTTAGTAGATGATTGCTATTTATATTTTATATCATTTATAATATTTACTAGTAGCTAGTAAAATTTCTTGAGTAGAAAGAAGAAAACTGACTGCATTAATTTCTTGAGTTAATCCCTATAATTTTGTATATAATATTCAATATTGTAATTTTTGACAAATTTTTGCAGGTTGGTGCTGGCCAGGCTCCTCTTCATACCTAGATTTCTTTGACCCTGCCGCCTCCAAGTATTACTCGGAGCGATACCGCTTCGAGAACTTCCCTGGCACCAGCAAGGATGTGCACATTTGGAACGATATGAATGAACCCAGTGTAAGTATAACAAGTAATCAAATCTTAAAAATTTACACCTTTAATATTCCTCTTGTACCTACATAAGACGACTATTGTTACGTTCCAGGTATTCAATGGTCCAGAGATCACAATGCCTAAGGACTGTAGACATTACAAACCTCCTCAAGATGGCCAGGATGGTCTAGCCTCTTATTGGGAGCACAGGTAAAAACATGTCAACCATGCTCCACTACTTGTCGCTCCTGCACCTGAATCTTACAGAGGCATATAGTTAGCCTTTTTGCTATTGATATAGTAAACAACAGTTACATCTAGAAGCTTTATTTCAAGTAATGCCTTACATCAACAATTCTATAACAAGTTTGGATGATGATGATCTAAGTTGAAAGCTTCATTGGTTTGTCACGAAATTTTAAGACTTTATATACCTATGAATATTCAAGAAAAATATATATCGTATATCTATTGTGTATAAGTGATAATCGAGTAATAGCCTACCAATGGGTTGAAATGATATTAATATATAATATATACGAGTGTTTCTATTTTAGGCATGTGCACAACGAATATGGCCTGTGGCAAATCAAAGCTACCCACCAGGGCATGTTGGAGAGATCAGACAATAAATACAGACCATTCATACTGTCACGATCCACTTTCTCCGGCACGCAAAGGTTAGTGGAACTGTATTTAGAATAACTCCTGGTCAATTCATATGTATATACATGTCTTGGAGCGCCAAAGACAAAGCTGAGCAATGTAAACATCTTAATTATTCTTTTTTAAGTTCTTTTGTAATCAAAATCACTCCTGGTCAAGTCAACAAAAGAGAAATCAAACTAACCCAATCTTGAAATAAGAATATACATGAGATATTTTTTATAAATCATCAGCCTATAGACCTTCTCCGCTAGACATAGGTTTCCACATTAATGAATCCAACACTGCATACATTAAGAAGTTTCTCTCAATGTCACCAGCTTGCTGATCCTTCTAGTAGTGGATCTTACTTAGTTATCTTCTAAGTCATTACCTGCATGTCTACAAATCTAACCAGGTACGCAGCAGTATGGACTGGGGATAATGCAGCGGAATGGGGCTTCCTGCAGGCTTCTGTGCCGATGTGTCTTTCCTTGGCGGCCGCCGGGGTCAGCTTCTGCGGCTCAGACGTCGGAGGTTTCTTTAAGAACCCTGATGCTGAACTGATGACCAGATGGTACCAGGTACGGGTACCGGAATTATCTTAACTTCTTTGAAATGATCAAAAGTTTTTTTAGGCAAAGTTATTACTAATTACTTGAAATAACATGATCTGATTGATACAGTCGTACCTCTCGAAGTAGATCAGGTACAATCCTGTCTAAAATTACGTTTTGGTTAAAATAACGACCGTGAAGAACCCAACAGGTTTCAAGAACAACAGCTTTCGTGTACATGTGGCACTTACCCTACCAACTTTCACTTGACCATACTGAAAGAATGGTTATAACTTCCAAGCTTGAGATTATATTTCGAGTCCCAGCAGCTTTTAAGAGAGTTGTTTGTTTTTTTTACTTTTGTGGAAGATAGTTGTCAAAAAAAATACTACTTTTTGGCTCAGGCGGGTGCGTACCAGGCGTTCTTCCGCGCGCACTCTCATATTGAGACAAAGCGCCGTGAGCCCTGGCTGTACGAGCCGGCCACCACAGCGCTACTCCGAGACGCCGTCAGAAGGAGATACGCCCTGCTGGACTTCTGGTTAGCTTAACAAATTATTATAATTATTATCTACTGCAGACCAACCGTTGTTGTTGTAATGGATAGGCTAAGAAGCATCTAGCGGAGCAGAATGTTAACATAATGGTGAATTATGCACATGCTCATAACAATGTGGCGATAGTTGCAATGATGTATAACACCATTACCTAAAACATTAAACTGGAACATTGAAAATCACTTTGTCATCAGTGACAGAGACATATTTGTCTGATTGGCATACCCATAACACCTGCATCACATTTATTTAACACGATGATCACTGACATCACCAGCTTTCTGCAATCCGCCACTAAATATATGCCTCTTCAGAAAATCCATTTAGCCTGACAAGATTTTAGTTCTCACTATTCTGCCTTAGTTATTTAATCATTTAAATCAAACTTGATAACTTGTTCCCAGGTACACTCTATTCTATGAGCACACACTGGACGGTACTCCAGTAATGAGGGCATACTTCCAAGAGTACCCTAAAGAAGAGGAAACTTACACTATTGATGATCAGTATTTATTGGGTAACATGTTTAATTCCTGTTCTCATTTTTAAATGTTTTAATTATAACAGTAGGCAGCAGATGGCTTCATATTTTACTGTCTGACATTAATAATCAAATGCCATGTATTGGTAATGATTTTGGAAAGCTGAGGTAGTTTTATCCATCGAAGCTATGAGGCCAGTGGAATATTCTCCTGGTGGTAAGTCAAATGTCTGCCAATAATAATGTCACCTTAGATAGATATGATACATATAAATTCTAGTAGCATGTGTTTCTCATAATTTTTAAACAATGTATAATTTCAGGTGGCAAGTTGCTCGTTCGGCCTGTGCTGGAGGCTGGAGTTAAGAGTGTAAAGGTGTACCTACCAGGTAGAGATACCAACACGCTATGGTACGACGTAGACTCGTACCAACTCCACAAGGCCAATGGGTACTTCAATCAGGAAGTCAATATCGCTAAGGTAAAACTATTAAAGAGGTCATGTGTCTAAAAGTTATAAACATAATGTGGTTTATATTATCCTAACCTATTGGTTAGATATTCCTACTTGTACATATTTTTACTTGTGGATATTTCTTTTTGTGGAAGGTTCAAATCCGAGGGACATTGTTGTTAGTGATATCATTAGGGTAATTCACACTTTTGGTCTTAAAACAACAACATAGACGTGTTAAAGCGCATGAACAAAAATCCAGAAGTCTTCTATATAATAAAGAAAAGAAAGTTAGAATATTTGGGCTACATAATGAGAAATGCAAAATATGAACCTGCTGCAGTTTACCATACAGGGAAAGATTCAGGGAAAGAGAAGTGTGGGCCGCAGAAGAACATCCCGGCTAGAAAACCTACTCCAGTGGTTTGGAAAGAGCACCCGTTAGCTTTTCAGAGCCGCGGTACCTAATCCCAATTAGCCGTAATGATTGCTGACCTTCGGGAGATGTTACCTTAAGAAAAAGACGAAGGTTTTAAAACGTCGAGCGAAATGTGATGCTGTGTAAGATGGTATATATTAACCACTGCCATGTTGATATTGACAATCGTGTCATCACCAATCTACATTGGACCAGTGTGGTGGAGGATAGTCCAAATCCCCCATTATTGAGAGAGGTTATGTCTAACGTGGATGTCTATCAGTTGATAATGAACAGGCAGGATACAGCTAAGTTAGAATGATAAACACTATATACTCAAGAATTTTTTATATTGATGATTAGATTACAGTTTAAAAAATATTAAATTTTTATATATATAAACGGATTTCAGTATTTAAGTATGGTGATGTTTCTCAGGTGCCGGTGTATCAGCGCGGTGGCAGTGTGGTGCCGCGGCGGGAGCGCGTGCGCCGTTCATCTGCGCTTATGGCCAACGACCCGTTCACGCTCGTGGTGGCGCTCGACGCTAACGTAAGCTATCCACATACCCACTATCAAGTAACTGGGAGAATAATAATCGTTTTAGTCGCCTTCTACAGCAGTACCAACTCACTGCGGTACCAACTCCTAATCTTACTGCCCTCGTTCCCGAAGCGGGCTAAATTGGGCACCTGGCCCCGCCAACGCTTCGGCGTTGTCGGGACTTCTTTATTGGCCGGAGAAGTCTCCTTTTAGAGGGTGAACTCCGGTCTTTGCCGGGACCGGACGGTCGTTGGGTTGCCCTGTTGCTGACAGATCCGTGGCATCCCATTCATAACGGCTGATGGCTTTCGTGGTAGATTTAGTGGGCAGGGGCCGCCCAGGCCGAGTCCCACACACCCCTCCGAGCCCACCCAGGGCACCGGCGGATGATACGTAATGGATTCCTTCGCGTAAAAAAAAAATGGCAAGACTCATTGCTGCTCCAAATTTTCGGTTTTTTTGTTAAGGTCTTTTTTTATAACATTATTTATTAACAACTTGGGTCCTTTGACAGAACACGGCGCGCGGCTCGCTGTACATTGACGACGGTGAAACCTACGAGTACAAGAACAAGAAGTATATATACGCCAAAATCGTGTACGAGCCCAGCCGCATGACTTACCGGTGAGTGTAACACCTGACATAAACCATGAGGGAGGCAGTAAAACATATAACAGAAGACCAACTGAGGTTCCAGTAATCTGTTTTTAAATGTCTTCGTTGCCCAGTAGATGACTACTTTCCTAGTAACACTGAAGTTCCAGATGCGATTTCGGGATGTCTAGTGAGAGCTGGATTATTTTAAACGAACATGCTACACTATTTTCGGATCGGTTACTTATCACGGCATGAGATTGTTTTCAAATTTTCAAAAAATCGTTAGCGTCGTTACCACAGTAATTTCACTGGATAAAGCGCAGTTTCAAACAGACGTTTGAACCTGTTTAATCGGTCTCCTGTAGCATAGCAGTAACTTAGTGGTTTGAATGATGGACTTCGTCGAGCGTACCGGGATCGAATCCGGCCTGCATCACTAAATTTTTCAATTTGTGTGTAGTTAGTATAACACCAATGCTTTAATGCAGTGATTCCCTAAGTGGTCTATATAGACCCCTAAGGGTCTATGACAACCTGCAAGGGGTCTATGTCAGCGAAAAAAAAATTTGGGGGTCCATGAGATGAAAATAGAGGTCCACGATAGTGGATTTCAACACATACACTGATAGTACCTATTTACTTACATCATACTATCTTATAATACCAAAACATATACATTATTTATTAAAGTACCTATGAAGTAAAAACATTTATTATATATGTTTATAAAATAGTGTAAGTTGTAAGATGTTAGTATTCGCTTTGTGGTCGCAATACATTTTGAACTTGTAAAAACTTGAGAGTCGCGTCTCAGAGCTTCGCCACCGCGCAATGACTTGTTCAATTCGTGTAGTTGATTTAATGTTACTTTTATTTTACATAACAGATATAAAATTTTATTTTTGAGTAGTTTTAATTTAAATTCAATTAATAAATGTATAAATTAACATGTGTTGTTTACTTTAAGTTTTTAACACTAAACATGACTACAGTTAGAAATTAACAGGAGATCAATATCAGGTAAGTAGGGGGTCTACGACACAAAGAAATTTGGGGAACTCTGCTTTAATGTATCAAATGGCGTGGGCTGTAAACCATAAAAAAAACCATTAATCATTACCACCGCTGTACAGGCTCGTGGATCCTACGGCCCAGTACCAGACGCGCGCTTGGATCGAGCGGATCGTGATCGCCGGCATCAAGACTCCTCCGCGGAGCGCGCGCCTCGTGCAGGGAGCCCGCGGCGGCGCACTGCAGATGACGCTGCACCGCGGCAACGATGTGCTGGTGGTGAGGAAGCCCGGCGCCAGCGTCGCGGCAGACTGGCACATCGAGTTCTCCAACTAACTCTCCTAAGTACTCCATTACCTTCGATCAACATCACTAGATTACGGTTCAGGTATGAATGAGTATTAGGCAGAAATCTTAACCCATTCGAGACCGATTGCACACCGTGTGTGCAGTAACAATAATGAGCAGTTATCAGTTATTCTGAGTAAAATAATCGTCGAGAGGAGATTTTTTTTGAATTAATAGTATCAGTATAAAGTATAGAAAAACAAAATTTTGCATTGGTTTTATTGAGTTTCAAAATCTATATTTTTAGAAGATATCAATGTAAAAAACCCATATTTATCTAATTCTATTTTTCAAATTTATAACCAATAGTATCGCCTTCTATATATATATGTATATATATACCGCCTAATTAAATAATGTAAAAAATAATTTCTTACATTGAATATTGGCTGCGCTTAAGATAATAAGATTTTTTCCTTTCTTTGACCCATTTTTAAATATTTGTCGATTTTAATGATGTATTTTTATTTTACCTTACATTGCACACATGGTGTTCAATCCGCTCCTCGCAATAAAGATTTTCTGAGGAGCGAGTTGCACACACGGTGTGCAATCATCTTATTTATGCAAATTCGCTTACGAATTGGGTGATTTCTGTAGTAAACAAGATTTTTTTTAATAAAAATTCGCTCCTGGGGACCGTGTTCTCGTCTCGAATGGGTTAATACACTTTTCGTTTTAATAATAATTTTATATATGTAAGTTAAAGTAAACAAATATATGTTTGATGAATTGATTATATCGTCAAGGCCCGAGTATCAGCAGAGGGAACATTAATTAGGCACTTGTTTTAAAATAGTATAATTTACAATGTATTATTGAAATGTTGTAAGATGCTTATTCCAGTCTTCAGGAGTACCAGGACAGCTGATGATGATGACAATACCAAGTTCCGTACAACTTTTAAAATAATCTACTACCGTTGATCGAAGCGGCGGATGATGTAAATTGATTAGAGGGACACCATTTGTATCATATCCGTGTCCATGAATTGTGAACGCAGCCGCTGGTTTTAAACGATTTTCCTTAACATTTTTTGTGTGTGGCAATACTCAGTGTTCCCCTATTCGATTCATAACGTTCGCACTGTTTGCGACTGTCCCATAGAACTGATTACACTATATATATATATAAATACTAATTAATTATATATTATTATTAATGCAATTTTTATGTAATATTTGATGATGGATTTAATTCAATATGTAATGTTGCCATGTGCTAAATTTGTAATAGATAATTCCGTAGTAGAATTTAATATGTTGAAAATAATTGGTTTTTGGAACATTTTATAAATATATATGTTATATTAAAAATAAAAAAGTGTGTAGTATATAAATACAAATTATGTTTTCTTTTTTACATACGAATAAAAGAAAGCAATAACGGTAATAATTTAAATTTCCGTTTTATATTTTTTACTGCAAACATGGCAACACCCGGAATATAAATCTGATGCGATGCGTGACTTGGTACTGAGGTACAATGATATATGTTATAAGCAACTTATTTCTTTATATATTTAAATGTTGGATGTATTTTGGAAAATATCACAACATTGACCTTACACACGCGGAATACGGCATGTGAGGCACCCCCTAGGGTATACAACACCATACCGTGGATATGTTCAACATATATTTACTTACCGAATAACTGAATTAATAACTTAACCATTTGTGTTACAAGTAGCTTAATGCTTGTTAGGATGATATACACTGCATCACATTGACTTCGCAAACTACAGCGTCATTGTAATAAAAACGGGATTTTTTACTTACTATATTTTTGCTGCATAAATAAGCGTTATTCTCCAGATACTTTATTATCATCAGCTTATAGACGTCCACTGCTGGACATCCAATAACGATGGGTTTAGATTGTTTCCCACAACGCTGGCCTGAGTTGGTGTGGGGTCAAATACTTGTTGATTACATCACGATCAGTTCAGGTTGACTTGGGTCCTGTGGATTGTTTGAGACCCTGCAATTACTTACCACAATTAAAACATCTTTCAATTTTGTGGGTAGTTCGCATTGTTAATGTAAGTAAAAACTTATCGAGAACTATATAGTGTATATGTTAAACACGTCCACGATATGAGGGACTTGATGGTTACTCTTTGGGGTACCAACCTGCTGGAGTCTGACGATTGCGTGTATTGCTTCGTATCGTCACATATAGAAGTAATTCAGTTAACACTTCAACTGCTTTGATATTTGTAAAAGGATATATTTGAAATAAATCGTACAATATTGTTAAATTACTTATTATATCAATGTTAAACTATTGTAACATTTTTTAATACGTTGAACGACACAAAAACATTTTTTTTTCTATAAAAAATTTATTTAAATCTTCGGTGATTATTAAGACCAATTAGTTTCGAGGAAAATAATGAGTTTACTACAGCACCAATGACAATGACCGTCAAATCGCTATGGGACAAAAATACAATTATGAGGTCACCGGTGACCTATACTGCGTTCAACGTGTTAAGTGAATTACAAAATTAACTCATGACTTCTTAATCAATAAATTCTTAATCGAGCCGCCGCAGAGCCGGGCCCTGTTTGCATTATAAAACAGTTTAAATAATAAATTAATATACGTTTATTTAAAAACTGAAAAAAAAACACTTGAAAATAAGTCAACTGGCACAAAGTTATTATGTCAAAAAACGTACTACTACGTCAGCGGCTACTGGATTTTGAATAAAAAATGACGTATTACTACGTCAGCGGCCAGTAATGAGTTAATACAATATCGACGAAGTAATATCGCTGTGATGTAGAAGTTCTTCAAAACTCAGCAGTCGAAGTGTTAAAGTATTGTAAGACGAGCGAAGTTAATCATATCTTGTGATAATAAAATAGATTTTTAATATTCACACATTTTTATTTCTCCCTCCTTCCTCTCTCAATTATACATAAGCACATGCCAACGCCGCCGCGGTCACCCATCCGGCAGCTGGATGTTAACAGATCATCCAATACACTAACAGACTAGCATTATTAACGCGTGCAATATAAACAATAGTTTTTATTATAATTTATATTTGTCTAAAAAGAGTAAATTCACAATGATTTTGTACTCCATTTGTTTTAAATGTGAACATTAAAATTTATTGCATTTAACATGTTCAACGCCGGACCGATCTTTGATAACTTTCCGCTTAAGCCACGTGGGGCGCATGCGTCTCACGCTTTGCTATTCTGTTACAAATATATACCTTGCAATGTTTAAAATGAACAATCATAATTATGAAGAAAAGGGTATATAAATTAAGATAGAAAAGCTATGAATATATTTATTAAACAAAGCGAGTCGCAATAAGAATACCTAATAACTTGAATGGAAAGTTTATCGTGGGGCATAAACGCCCCACGCGGCACGGAACGTATTAATATATTTATGATAATGAAAAAAGGCTACTTTTTGTGACGATAACAGAACTCCATATCCAATTTTCATACACGACATTACTTAACCTAATACACTACTAAGATAATTTTGTTTGAATAGTTATAAACAGCCCTTATATTACCACTAATGGGCTTCGAAACTTTCTTTTTAGAAAAATTATGGCCATCGGCCATATTCCCAATAGCATAATGATGGATGTTATCCACTAGTTATTAGATCGTGATGGTTTCTTCATGTTTTCCTTTATCAGATTATAAAGCTAAGTGGGAATCGAAGCCGCGGCTCAGAGAAAGGGTACAGCGCGTATTAAACTATCACCGGTTCACTTAATTTTCATATGGCAGTGTGTTCCTTATAATTAATGTATTTACTACAGATTACATAACCAGTTATTTTTTAATTTATAACAAATGCGGTTATATAATTTATAAATATTTATTAACACAAGGTTTTACTTCATTTTGATAAAAACAGGTAACGAATGGAACTCGCCGGCCTCAATGTTTCCTTCCAAATATGGCTTCATCTTCTAGAAAAGAGTGAATCAAGCGCCTTTTAAATAAAATTAATATGATCATGGACTAGATGTTATTTTTGTGAATACTTTTAATAACTGATATCACAAACCTATTAGCGCACGTTAAATATAATTATCCTATATAATTATTAGGCCCCGTCCTATCTTGAGACCTTATTGAAGCTAAAAGGCACATAGGCTACCATCAATAGTTATTGCTACAAAACTACAGTTACTTAAAAACTCCAGATATATATATATACATAATAAATGTATTTCGGTAGTTTTATTCTATTAAGCGACGAAATGTTCGGGGTGTTATTCATACGTCTTATCATAACATATTAACACTAGTTAGGATGATGTACACTGCATCACATTGTGCTCGTCGCTTTTATACATTAAACTTTTTATACTCGTTATTAGTAACTTCTCTGATGTGGCTACATAAATATCAATTGTAATAGTATTGGAAAAAAAATATTTAACGTTAGTAGTAAATGTATCCTCCCGATTTTGCGTTAACAAATTAAATCGCTTAATAGATATAACATTTAACTTAAGATAGTAAAAGGAAATATATTGAAAATTTTTGATAATATTCAGATCATTATAGTTGAGTGCTATTCGCACGTTTGACTAAACTATGTACTCCATCTAATGAATGAAGGTAGTTTTAAAATATTTCTAAATGCTACTTGATCAGTTCCCAAGCCGTATAGGGAGAGTAAGTAGATATTACCCAATAGACGGCACAGCTAAAATATCAACATAGATCGGTCCGAATCTAGCAATTTATTGAATGGAACCGACTATACTTTTATTTTAGAAGACGAATAAAGACAAGCGTTCACCTGATGCTAAGTTATTTATACGCTTGCCTATAAAAACATATCGCTTGTTATGATGATAAACATTACCATATTACGCTCGATGCCTTAAGACGTACAGTCTTAAGTCTCGTTACTCCAGTAATTTCACTAGCACAGCCTTCAAACCGAAATACAGTACTGTTTGGTGGCTGCAATAGGAGCTGCGATGGACCGAGACGATCTGCGGTAACAGATACCTATTTGGCAATAACACAGTGCTAAGTTTTCGTTATGCATTTTGAGAGTGCAAGAAAAGCCGTTAGTTTTGTATTTTCCAAATAGTTTCGAAATTACTGAAGATATAAACATGTCTTAAAATATCTGAAGAAAAATTTGTAAAATGTAGACGCTGTTGATTTCTTAATAAATAAAATATAAAAACATAAAATACATTGATTCATGATTATATATTCTGTTAGTTTTCTATAGATAAATCTTTGTCAAAACGTGTTCTGTGGTTTCTTAAATATTTTAACATCACACGATAAATCCTAAAGATGAACCGAAATAAATATAAATCTAAAACATTAATAAAACTTAATTTAACTACTAAATACACTGTGGCAGGAACCAAAATCACGTGGAATGTTGTGATGTTAATTTTTTTTTAATTTGCATTACAAAATATTAAATACACTTTCCACTCTTTGTGTATTTCCAACCCCAAGGTCTTTGTGATAGAGACTTAAATAAATAACTGCCATAATTATTAATAAATAAATACGATTAAAAACGGATTTATGTTATAAGATCGTTTCAGATTTAAAACAAATGGAGTTTATAACGAATTGAAAACGTAAAAACAACCTTATTGTTCCCAGAATAGGGATTCGGGACTGTCTCTCATATCGAGAGTATAGACTTGCCAAATGTTGGCGTAATCACGGAAGCTGTTGGTCTCGGAACATGGCAGTTTTCTCACGATGATTTCCTCCACTGGAAGCTCAAGCTCAGGAAGGATCGAACTTGCGCTTAACAACGCCTACGATCGCATTACAAACTGAGCTATCACGGCTTTCAATCATTTTCAAACGAACGCAATAATAACTATTAAAGCTTATAATAACTTGAAAATATTCTAACTACAAACTTTACATGTTATGTCGGCCTACTCAAACTCCTCCCTCCGCGGAAAATGTCTATATTAATATCACTATAGTTACTCGCAAATTGCAAAATTTACTGTGTACGTAAGGCGTTGTAACACGGCAGCTTTGTTTTTTCAAAATCATTGGACCCACACTTTCTATTTTTAGGAAACTATTTTCGCGACTATCCATTGTATTAAACTGAACTAACAAACAACCATCAGGAGCAGTGAAGTGAAGGCCCCAAAAAGGGGCAATGCTGGCGCATTTAGAGGAGCAAATTAGAACTTTTTAAATTAAATATTATTATTTTTAGTTTTGGGGGGCATTAGATAAAAACCACATGGTCCGAGGACAGAGAATTTTTTCCTTCTCAAAAGTCAGATATGGAACCAATAAGGTGGGGAAACACTGATCCAGATAGTTCCTTCTAGTTAATTAATCATGTATCAGTAGAGAATGTTCAGTTCTTAAATAGTTCAGTAGACGTCCGCTTTAGAAAGAGAGGATTGAGAAGAACTGACATTTGTTCATAAACTTACACAAGTTAACAAAATATCAACATCAGTAACGGGCAAGAGTAGCGTTATCATGATAAATCGATTTATGGACACTCCAGGTCGTCCGTAGTATAGACGAAGTGATAGTTCACGTTTGTTGATGAGAGTACCCTGAGCACTCTCATCAGATGGCTGAATCCTATTTAAAAAATATCCTCGTGGGCTTATCGTCGTTGGGTATTTCTATAAACGGATGCGTAGTCTGGTGCTTCAACATTTTCGATTCAGTTGAGAATGTCTCGCCGCAGATGTCGCACGTCGATCCCTCGTCTCCATTAGACGAGGACTCCTCCCCGCTTCCCGCTTTCTTCCCTTTAACTACTACCCATTCATCTTTCTCAGCGGAATCGTCGGCTTTAGATTTCTTAGATGTTGACTGTTTCGCTTCCTCTAACGGTTTACCAGTTGCTAGAAAATCTTTCATGTTCAGATGTTTCGCCGACAGCTTGTGCTGTTTCAACCTGTTCTCGGAGGTGCACTGGTATTCGCATATAAAACACACGTACTTCATATCCCCCGTGTGGAGCTCCGCGTGGGATTTCCTCTTCTCAGGTGTCGCGAATCTAAAATCGCAGAACTTGCACGGGTATTTCCGTTCCATCGAATGTAGCCGCATATGCGATGTCAACGCGTTGGAATCTCTACAAATCTTCCTACACTCTATACACATGACCGTTTCGTCTACTGTTTCCTTGTCCTCCACATTCTCGGTACTGTGATGTACACGTCTGTGTGACGTCAGACCTTTCTGAGTTATAAAAACCCTTCTACAATCTATGCACTGGAACTGCGGTTCAATTTTCAGATCGGGACTGTGCTTCTCTATTTGATGGAGCGCTAGTTTATCGGCCTCGTGGAACTGAACTTCACATTCCTCGCATTTCCAGGCCTTCACTAACTTCGAGAAGGCTTCAAGGACATCCAATACCGATTGTCCTTCGACCTCTGGGTGATCAGTTTTCATATGGTTGCCGAAGTCAATGATTTTCGAAAAGGTACCATTGCAATGCGGACATATATACGGCTCCTTGTGATCGTCCATCACATGAGACTTCAGTTCTGACAACTCCAAATAAGTCTTCGAGCACATGAAACATTTCAATTTCTGTTTTCCTTTGACAACTTCTGATAACACTTTATACTCCATGACCTGAACTTTTTGATGTATTTGTAAATGCTTGAACAGTTCTTTTCTCGTGTTATAATCTGTTGGACAAAATTTGCATGGAAACCTCTTCCTGTGTAATCTTTTGCGATGCAATGCAAGTTCTTCCTTATCTTTAAACTGTTTACAACACGTAACACATGGATAATAAGAATTTAGATCTGAGCACATATCGTGTGAACGTAAACACGTCTCCATTCGACTTCTGCGTCGAAAAACCTTACCGCACGTACATTCATAACCTTCTTTTTTCACATTGTCAACTATAGAGGTCACATGCTCAATTTTGATTTCTTTTTTGACTTCTTTCCTTGTCTTTGGGGAGTATTTCTTGTCTTCATCCTTCAATTTTTTCTTCAAATTAGCAATCCTTGTCTTTTGTCCCTTTATAATTCCCATAGCGCGCTTTTCAATACTTGTGTGAACGTTCTTGTGTTTCCTCAGACAGGCGGCAGTTTTGTATGCTTTTGGACACTTAGGACAAACATATGGTCGATCAGATTCATCAATTTTACTTTTCTCTTCTAAAAGCCCATAGGCCTCTTGCTCTAATGACATCACATTTCCAGTAATTGAATTCAATTGAAAAGTATCTTCATAATCCATTTCATTGCATTCATTATGAGTATAGGATGTCGGAAGTATCTCTTCGGGATTGTCTATTTTGCTTAGTGAAACACCATCCCTATGTGCCATTGGTAATATTTCCATAACTAATGTCTTTGTAGTTTGTGATTCAACAAGACCATCATGTGGATTTGTTATAGTGGATGTAGTGTTAAAGAGTTTGTTAGATATAAGATGAGTTTCTGTTACTGTAAGTTCCATTTCATCTTTTACATTCACCTTTTCCATTTCATTACTTTGATTTATCTGAATAAAAAAATAAATGTAGGATATAATAATATATAAATTCTGTAGAACTAAAGGACACATTTAATGAAATTCTGATCAATACAAAAATAATAAATACAATTCATTTTACTTCCATGTTCTACATATTTTTAAAAAGATAAATTATTGAAATTCTGCCTATTTTAGAATAACTTAATAATTACTAACTGCTAGATAGCTTTGCAACTCTAATTAATACAAAACTTTAAACCAACCTCAAACAAATCACACTCTGGCTTTATTTTCACATCATCCTGCAGACATGCTTCAACATTATTCAAAGCTTTAGCTTCATCACTATTCATACTTTGTGAATCTTCAAAAATTGAATAATCACATGAATTATCATCTATCTCATCTTCTTGTTTAATTATGTCATGGTCATATATATTGGTTATTGTATCTTCCTCTAACTTAAAACTTGATCCATCTTCATCTCTTTCAATAGCTATATCATATATTTCATTATGATAACCTTCCTTTTCAATGCTTTGAGACTGTGTAAATTCCTGTTTTACATGCAATTGTATATTTTCAAATGGGTTTTCTATAGTTGAATGATCATTGTATTCTACCTCAGTTTTAACTTGTACATCATCTTTAATTTCTGAATTAACTTCTTGTTTTATACTTATTTTATCTAAACCATCATCAGAAACGCTATCTTGCAGCAAACTATTTTGCAGTTCCATACTTGCACCTGAAGTATAATTAATATAATACTTAGATTAGATTAACAATAGGTGTAATTTTTCATAGAATTTGATACTGTCTGAAAGATTCCATATATCAGTTACCAAGTATAGCAAATATAAAATAAGCTTACAGAGGTAATGCAGATAGATATAAATACAGCTATGTAATTTCATACATAATAAAATTAATGTATATTCTTTCCAATAAAAAATTCAAACAAATCAAAAACTTACCTTAAACTTAAATTATTGGCTAAAGTTGATTGTTTTATATGTGATAATCTATAATTTTAGGAACACCTTTGTATCTAGAAGCGACATTTACATTTTTTTGACTAAAATGATTTGGAATTTAGTCAAAACCGCTTTACAAGTTTATTAAAATGCATAAATCACAAACCAGAAACCTTGTATATTCAATCATATGAATTATAATAGAATATATTGTCTGCTTAGAAAATTCTAAACAGTGTCTTCCTCCACGATCTTACTTATGTTTTAAAGCGTTAACACTACGCATTAAGCCATAATTGTATTTAATTGCCGCAATAATAGACACAAAACAGCAATACTATATCATCTTGATATTAATTTTTGACAGCTACATTTTTCTATTTATATTTTTTTAGAAATATAGACAATGAAAAAAGTAAGGATATTGCGTTCGATATTCGGCCCATAAATGAAAATCAAAATTTTGTAATTATCATAAAAAGTATTACTTATGAAAATATACTATTAATACTTCATTGATATCATGTGCTTCATATTGTCGCTAAAATGCATATATTTATACTGATCCACAATTTATTACATCAATGCTAAACCTTTAAGTTACATATTCAATGAACTCGCAGTACTGTGTAAACAATGGACATTAAAGATGCTTCTTAAATTTCTTTTTAGCTTTTATTTTGGTTTATAACTGGCGCGATGTTAAACAGGATGCTTTTTCCATATTTTTGTATAGGATAGTGGGACAAGATTATTATTTTAAAGAGTAAATATCGCTTAAATTACTCTTACTTATATACTTAAAAGACATTTATGATTACATTCTATAAAATAAAAATTACGGTGTACATCAGTGTCGGCAATATTAACATAAAATAAAGTTGTACTGTATGACGTAAACATTTTTTCCTGCTGAATATTAAAATCCATGACGATATTTTTTTCAGCATATAATTATTTATACAGAAGATTTTGGACCAAAACTAATGAAAAAGTTGAAATGTGTAATAATTTTTTAGTTTTTTTTTCATTTATTATATACTATGTTCATAATATTTAATCTATGGTAAATGTTTAAGCAAAATGGCTACTTAATTTTCTTGAACTAAACCAAACTGATCGCTTCCAAATAATTAACGTCCGAACGCACCAATAATAAAACCGAGGTAAAATCTAAATTTGTTTTGACTGCGGTTGTCGTGGACTCGTAAATATTTATATTAGTATAAATATAATTCAAAATGTATTTCCAGTGGAAAAAGGTAAATCTGGGCATAAAATATGGTCAAAAATATCGATATAAAAGAAGTTGTAAAGCATATAGTGAATGGAACATTGGACGAGAATTTGTGCCGAGTGTGTTTGCAGCAACTCGATAGTCTCAGCGAGAATATATTTACAACAGTGTGCAAGGATGATAAAGAATACTGCATTGCAGACGTACTTAAAGCAATATGTGACATTAAGGTTTGTTTATATTGTTATTTAAAACAACAAATGAAATGAAAAGACGTAAAGAAATTTTAATGTTTTTATGCCCGGTACAAATAGAATTGTATTAAAGATGGTAAATAAAGAAAGAGAGTGGTTGATAGTCCATTTTTTTTTATTACTGAAGTAGGAGGGAACGAGAGAGATGATTAAAGTCTTATAGTAACGTTTTTGGTAAAGATATTGTTCGATTCAATACAAAAATTCAATCAATATAAAGATAGTATTCATTGTTAATGAACACACAAAAAGGTTACATACATGATATATTTAGAAAGCTATATCTACTTAGACAGCTGCATACAGAAATGGTCTGCCACAGGCTATTGATGATGATACCTGCTTGAATTATTTTCAGTTTTTTCATATGGAATATAGGAATCCGCAGGATATTCCTCGGCTGATGTACCATGTTAAGCTTTCTGTCTCTCGAAATTTACGCACTCGCTCTATAGAAGTCATTGACATTTTCTTATTTTTATTTTCAACAGCTTTTTCCTTGCACGATACTCTCAAACATAATCAGCGTTTGTTTTCGGCATTACTTCATGAATATTATAATAGTTATGAACACAAAAGAACAATTCCCAATGTGCGATAATCACAAACAGAAAAATGTACCATACATTTCGTTTTCTTTTCTCTCTATTTTGATTATATTCAAAATAAATTAAATGTTCAATATTATACAGCAAGGAGACATTGCCATGGTATTCAAAGCTTGTTATTTACTATTATGTGATATCAGATTAATAGTGGTGCCTCAACACAGGAACTCTTTTTGTCTCATTCTCTCACAGCTTGAACCCTCTAAATACATTTATAGCTGTCTCTATTTTGTTACACATTTTCATTTCATAAAATCCAATTCACACTGGTCCAAAACATGTATCACTTCAGTAACTACTACTTAGTGTATTCATTGCAACCAGTATGTCCTCGCTACCGTCACTTACGGTGCAGAGACATGGCACCTGATCATCGAGTTGGACCAGCAAGATCACAGAGTGAGTGACAGAGAGAGCCATGCTTTGCATTTTTCTAAGGCAGTATCCGGAACAAAGAAATGTGATGGAGAACTAAAGTTGTTGACATAACTCGCACAATTTGCAAACTGATGAGATCTTGGGCAATGCCAATGTCCAGCTGATGATGATTTATTAGTACTGACAGATAACATCTACTTTCAATTGCTATTGCATGTGTATTGGTAATTAATAATTTCATTGTTATTCCAACTTATTCATTTCAGATTACTCCGGGTGATAAGTTTAAAATTTGTTCTGAATGTTTTATTGCTGCTTCCTCTGCCTACAATTTCTTTTTATCAACAAGACGCAGTGAGGAGATCCTTAATTTTTACGTCAGTTTACTGGAGGAGCAAATCCAACTTATTGATGTTCCTGACCACTTGACAACTGAATCTCTGTGTGTGACACTACCTTTATATAACCCGGAAACAGAGATCTTTGATTATGATTTGTCAGGGATTTTGGCTGAAAATGCAACAGAAATTAATGAAGCTGAATATGAAGATACGGTAAACAAGCCAATAGATGAGCATGATAAAAATATTTCTGAGACTGAGGATAATAGTGATATAGTCATTATAGCAGATGAGAATGGAGAGCAAACATTTTACAAAGAGCTATATGGATCGTTAGTGCCTGTCAATGAAGATGGTAAGAGTCGATTGAATGAAGTGTTAAAGAAATCTCTACCAAGCAGTAAAAGGATGAAGATAAAGAGACGGAGAAACCCTATGAGTTATATAATGTGCAGCAAGTGTCCTGTACGATATAAATTTGTTGCTAAGCTAAAGGAGCACATGAAGTTTGAGCATGACATTGATTTGTTTATATGTACGGTTAGTCTTTAATACCAAATTCTTTATATTGTCATCATCAGCAGATAAACATCCACTGCTGGATATGGGCCTCCCCAACAGAAGGGTGATTTGGGCCATCTCCCACTAAGTTGATGAGCAGAATTCTTTATATATATATATACAAATATGTTGTTTGTCCAATTTGTATATAAACCATACTAATAATTAACACATTTTCGATAATAGTAATAAGTAATGTTCTTATTGCTGGGACTAATGACTTTCATTATCAACTTAGGACTTTCATAAACTTGTGAATTAAATTCACACCATTCAAGATGCATGTTTGATGGTTAGAGGTATTGTGTTCTGGTTTGAAGGGTACTGTATGCTAATGAAATTACTGGGGTAATGAGTGCAATGTGGTGCTGTGTATATAATAATATTAGCCAGTGCTATGTTATGGGAAAAGGGTATTATTTCTCATCATCTCCTTGCAAAGTGAGTGGTCACAGTTGCAATTTTCTAAATTAAATTATCCTTTCCAGGTATGCAAGACAATAATTGAGAATGAAGAAGAATTTAATAAACATTTAAAAACGCATGCAAATGTACACAGGTGCGCTAAGTGCAATCTAGTGTTCAAGAACAGGGAAAGTATTAATACACATCTTAAATGGCATGAGGAGATGGAGAATGTGAAGGGTACAGAGAAGGCACATATCTGTGAAGTGTGCGGCCTGGTGCTGATGGATGAGGAGCAATTGAAAGAACATAATGACAAGAAACATGTTAAGAAATATACATGTTATTACTGCGGACGGATGTATAAAGGGCAAAGTAGTTTCGAGACCCATATAAAGAAACATGAGATTCATATGAAGGGTGGAACAATGTAAGAATTGTTTATATCAGAGTTCCCCAAACTTTTTTATATTGTAGACCCCTTGCCATGTTTTTCCGTGTTGTGTAGACCCCCTACTTACCTGATATTGATTTCCTGTAAATTTCTAACTGTATTGAAGTTTAGTGTTAAAAACTTAAAGTAAACAAAACATGTTAATTTATACATTTATTAATTGAATTTAAATTAAAACTACTCAAAATAAAATTTTGTATCTCTTATGTAAAATATACGTAACATTAAATAAGCTATAAATAAAATAACATAAGTAAATATGTACTATGAGTGTATGTGTTGAGATCTACTATTGCGGACCCCCATTTTCATTTCATGGACCCCCAAAGTGTTTTTCGCTGACATAGACCCCTTGCAGGTTGTCATAGACCTCTAGGGGTTGATATACACAACTGGGAATCACTCTATACTAATATTCAAAGTGATAGTTTCTGGCTGTATATCCTGAAAGAATTCTTCAGAATTTGAATATATTATTTTATATTTTTAATAAAGATTCATAGATTTATATCACACCATGTACAGTGGAACACCTTACATATTTCCACCAGTTGACGTAGTGATGAATACACTAAAACACCACTCCCTTAATATCTTTCATTATTCAAATATGTGTTCACAGGAAAGATGTTGCCAAAATGAAGGATGGTGTAGCGGAAGCAAAGAAGAAGAGCATGTACAGCTGTGGGGTTTGTGAGAGGAGCTTTGTTGATGAACGGTCACTCGTGTGGCATCAACGGCTGCACACCAATGAGAGACCATATGTCTGTGATGTAAGATACCAACTGGACAGTATATACAATACAAATACAAATATACTTTATTGTGCACTATCACAGAGTTACAAAAAAAGAAAGTACATAAGGATTTTCA
>DWLS01000061.1:0-47254 GCA_018246255.1 Pachliopta kotzebuea | reverse complement strand
AAAAGACAACAATCTGATAAATTTATTCTTTAAGGAATTTATTTGACAAATACCTTAACATTACTTTTCTGAAGCAATTTGTATCCTCACATATATTTTTTAATTATGTATATAATAGTTTAAAATAAAATATTTTAGTGCAAATATATTTAAGGGATATTACAATCGTCTCTATTAAAGCATGGCAAATATAAATGTGGTTTATCTACTGATAAACCATATTTATGTTTGCCGAAATACTTCGTTGTACTCAACGAAGTATTTCAGCGACACAGCGACGGTGGTCAGAGGGTGGGCCTTCGCCCCCCTCCGACGACCTTGTAGCCCGCGCCGCCACGACTCGTTTTTCGTACTCCGAGTATGGAATTAGGTTAAACTACAGTTTATATATATATAAGTACCTATTGTAACATCTTCTCCTTTCTCTTCCCACCTATATCTCTAACCACCTCTTCCTCCTTCCCCCAAATCCTCTTCCCATCTATATCTCTGGCCACCTTTTCCTCCTTCCCCAAATCCTCTCCCTTCTTCTCTCTCCTCTCCCTTATATTACACATATTTTTCAGCTCGCAGAGTCCGGATCCGCGAGCTCAGGATCCGATGAAGCTTCCGCGGCCATAATAGTGGCCGAAAGCGTTAACTTCATCCGAAAAAAAAACAACGAAGTATTTCTGAGAGTGGCATGTTAGAAACATCAATAGAAATACTTTCATTGTGCTGTTTGATTACAAGGAGTAAATATAATGTTTTAGTGACGGAATCGCGAACAAGTTACTGATCGGAATGCGACATTTGAAATTAAAATTTACTCCAGATAATAAAAAAATTACTACCACGCTGCATGGGGCGTATACGCCCCACGATCAGATATGCGCGTCAGTTATAATATTAAGATGCGCATTATTGACCGCACAATATTTTTTTTCATTCAATAATCAGAATACCTAATGGCTGGATGGAATGTTTAGCGTGGGGCACATACGCCTCCCATGGCACGGAACATGTTAATAACCTAGCTTCACATTATTAGTGGGTTATAGCAGGATAAACATAATATCTATTATTATTGTTACTGTTACGTAATAATAACAGGTACTAACTTCTGTTATTAAATAATAAGTGTAGCGTACCAGTTACTCCAAAAGGTGTTAATAGCGATTAGATTTAAAGAAACTTAAAGTAATAAAAGTAATTGTTTTAAGTGCTATGAGAAAATATGATTGTTTTCAGGTTTGAGTCAATCATTATCCTGTCCACCCGTACGTACGAGTAGTGGGTGGTTGGATTTGTTTCCATTACCCTGCAGGAAACATGGCGAGTGCAGTGTAATGGGTACGCAACATCTTTGCTGCAAAGGCTTTTGCACTAAGGGTGTAAACAAACCCTTAGCCATTCGGTAAGTGAAATATGAAAAAAAATATTTAAAATAATTCTTAGATAATATAGACCCTTTGTTAAACACATACTGGTTTTAAATTTATTCTAATGAATAAGGAATGATAGTAAATAAATTACACTGAACTTTACTAATACTTAAATGAGATTCTAATAAAAGAAAATTATCTAACTTAAATTCACATTACCATACAACAAGAGTCTATAATTAAATGAAGTATGATCATTCTCTAAATTGTAAAGATTTAGAACAAAATTATTGGTGTAATGCAAGGTGTTGGAATAAGTTTAAAAAGTAGTGCTTATAGTATTTTATTCAATTAAAATAGTATACTCATTAATCAGAGTTTATGAAAGCGATATGTATTTATTGTGTGTAGAAACATTGAAAGCGACCGGGAAGTAAATAATGTTTTAATGTTATTCAAATGTTAGAGAGATATCAGAAATCAATCTATTAATGTTTAGATGTTTATTAATAGTTTAACAATAATTTTAATGGTAGCTATGACTAACTACGCAAGTAACAAAAGTGAGTGGTCGGGTCAAATTTATCTGCAGAGGCCTTGCAATAAAGTTTCTTAATAAATTAGTCGGGCATGCTGTTAAACTCATCTTTTTAAGTTCACAACCAGCGTTTAAATTATAAAATCTGCACTTTTTGTGCGTAAAGTAATAGAATTAAAACCATAACTATAGTTACAGAAACAATGAAAACTGTATACAGTAGATTAATATCTGTCATACTAGCCGGGCTTTTTTGGGACAGGCCTATGTCAAGAAGTTTGTATCATCAACCTGTTTCAGGTTGATGATAATAATGACGATAACAATACTAACACGAATTTTAACAGAACTTAAATTTCATGGTTTAGCTTACATCTCATTAAAGATTGAAAATGTTAATTGCATTAGGTATTTAGGTTGGGTTTGTTAAGCAATACACAACTATGTTTCTACTTTTAACAATGTATGTGTAAAGAAGATTCTAGCGCATTTGTTTTCTAATATAATTTCTTATTATTTTTTTTTGATGTACGTTTAATATATAATATAAGAATTAAGTTTGGGTTTTCAAACTAGTTGGAGTCACGGCTTTAGCAAATTTTATAAATATAATTTGATTATGGAATAACAATGTAGAAAATAGAAATTATATATTTTTAGTAGCCTCACTTATGACGCTTGATTTTATTTTTTGCTTTCTTATCTTTTAAGCTCAATGATAAGTTTTACATAGGTTTCATATTAAGCATTTGTTATAGATTAGTCCAAGGATCGTTTAGTTATCGCTGGTAGTCTAGACTAACGTTAGAGTTTCACACTAAAACTGTTAAGGGGTCAAATAGTTAGCAAGCGGTCCCGTTCATTGGCTATCTAATTAAGGATTTGTTAGTTAAAATAAAAAGATTATCTAGAATTCGTTCATTAGTCTTACAAGATTCGATTTTTTTTTCCCTAGTAAAATGTACACTTTTCACTCATCTGATACTTTTGCTTAACATGTTGCTTTCGCGAATCAAAAGTTTTATGATCAGTAAATGTGTTTATTTTAAAGAATAATTATTTATACTTTTTAATTAATACAAATGTTAACCCTAGATAGTTTTTAATTATTAATATATGTCAGTATCATTTATTTAATTTTACGTAGATTATTAACAACACACTCGTAGCACCGTATTATCATATCACAAGCTATTAGAAGACATTTACGAATGTTGTAGAAGTAATGAAGAACCAAGCAGTAGTGTAGACGAATTAAGTAGCAGTAGCACCAGCACCTCCACTACCACCAGTACATCCAGCACTAGTACCACAACGACAACTACTACCACAACCACAACTACAACACCGAGTACTACTAGCTCAACAACTACGACGACGACAACCCCACCGCCTACGACTACTACGACAACAACAACCGAAGCACCAAGGCCGTTCTTCCAGCTTTTACCAATACAAAATCCTCCAACTGCTGCTCCCGTTACACCTGCTAAAATTGGTACGTTTATATTATGCTAAACCGTTACATTTTTTTAATTCACTGTTACATCAAAAGGAAGGGCTTAAGGATGACTGTATACCTATTACATAAGTTATGATGTACACTTTCAGCCTTTTTGTTACATGGTAGATATCTAGTAAAATATACGATAGATAGTAAGACAGTTCAAGCACACAAAGAATGTGTACAAAGTATTAGAAATAAAGAATAAAATAGGTAAAATTTTCGTAAAAGCTGTTTCATTAAAAGAAGGAACTTTTTATTTTTATTATGAAAATTTTTAGAGGACGATAAAGGTATTAAGAGCTCTATAAATTTTTTTGTTATCAATCGCAGCAAAATCGCAAAAGTTTGTGTGCCCCAAAAAGCCGGCACCAGTGGTATTGTTTCCGATCCCATGCGAAACCAATTCCCAGTGCAGAACAAGCAGCGGACCTGACCAAGTATGTTGTCAAAACCGATGTGTGAAAGGTGACCCAGCCCCACGACCAACTGTGCAACAGTCTCACCAACGTAAGATCTCTTCCTTTTCGTAGTTTTCATAATGCCAAATACGTAATAATAAATAAATAAAACCTGAATCTAAACATAAGTAACCTGTATAATAATAATAAAAAAAAATTAATAATAATATAATGTAACAATTCTGTGAACGTAAACAATGAAAAAAACAATGTTAGGCCAAAAAAGTCTTTAGCCCTGTAGTCTCAAGCTATTAAGAATAGTACTAAGGTAAACTCTGCCTATGCCTAGCAGTGGACTGCAGCAGGCTGATGATGATGCCCTGCCTATCTATCTAGAAGGCGACTAAAAGGGATTTCCGGGTTCGCGGGCCTTGAGGGTGGAAGACCACACCGTCCATTAAGTAAGCTCGATGCGGACGCCAAGAACGCATTGATCTCGTATTTTGTCGTAGCACACAATGGGTGCTCGAGAGAGTAACTGCTCTCCATGGGATGTGCTTAGCAACAGTGCAAGGTGGCACAGGTGGGTTTCGTAGAAGAGCCCCGTGCCTTCCGCAATGTACGGATGATGACCACCGTGGGGGTTTTAGTGGGTATAAATCCCATATAACTCTGAATTCCCTCCAGAAGTAGGGTACCTTTTGAAGATTTCCGGTGCAACAAAAAAAGGCCACAAAAAAACCGTGTCAATAAAGGAAATCCGTTGGTTTGGAATTCTGAATATATTTAAATTTTTCACAAAGTTCACTATAAACAAAAAAATTGTTACATAAATGTTGTTTTAGAACTATGTCGGTTAATAACCAAAGAAAAGGAAAATTAAAGAAAGTTTATGGATTTATACCCTCTTGACACATACCATTTACTCTTTTGAAATGCAGTAAAATGGTTCTTACTAATCAATAATAATTATGAACCAATCATTATAAATATAAAAAAATGGATTATAGCTCTTCTCGGCGTGATCCCACGAGAGTGTCCGTCGGCGCCGCTAGGAGAATTGTTGTTTGAAGTACAATCTTGCAAGTCGGATGCAGACTGTTGGCCACGCCTTTGCTGTCCTGATGGCACCCGCTCCTACTGCCGCACTGCCCGTGCAAGGCTTGATCTCGTCCCTGTAGCCAACGCCATCGATGCGCGTAAGTTTTATTTAAATTCGGTTAGGCCAGACCTTATTTCTTAGGGGGACCCCCTCCAGGAACTCAGGTGGTCCTGGAGGGAACGTCGGTCCCGGTTGGGACCCAGACGAGATATCTGGGTCTCAACTTCGATGGGTAGTGGGCCTTTAAGTCCCACTTCGAACGGCTCGCTCACCTTTCGTCTGGTGCAGGTACTCTCCGGACACGGTTGTTTCGGGAAGTACCCCAACGACGTACTTGTTACTAATTATTGAAACAAATCTTGTTATATTTTACTTTCTAGCTCTGCGATCATTTGAACAATACGTGCAATGTACAGCTCCGCCACAATACGATCCGTTTCCGCAACGCTGCAGTTCCAGCGTGGACTGTTTTCCTAATCTTTGTTGCGCAGAAGGTGGCAAGAAACATTGTCGTCCACCGCAACGTAGTCTTTTCTCTCTTCTCGCGGGAGTCACACAAGTAAGTTATTACAATGTATTTAAAAATGAAAAAGTCAAATCCTAAAGTACTCTTTTCGAATACATTAGATTACACCATATTTTATTTCATTAAACTTGCTTCTGGTAGAGAAGCTTCTATCCATAAAACGATGAAAAAGATAAATGATTTGAAGTCTGATAAATTTATTTACGTATTAATTTGTACATCATCTTGTTATATTTCTATTCGTAAATTAGGATGACTCGTCATTATTTGAAAAACCACTGCCCTTTGATGCAAAATTGAATAGTAAAGAATTTCTACTTTGTGTCTCTCCCTTATTGTGTGGACATATTACACTTTGTATCCAATAGTATAATTATAAGCAACTATTAAAGCATTGGATAATTGTTAATATTTTTTCTTTTCCAGAGACTTGGATGAATCATTGAACAAGTGTGTAAAACAGTTCAATAATTATTAGTATAAAAGTAATTTATGTTTTCGTAATTTTATATTTTTTTAGAAATAAATATATTTGAACCTAATGTATTTTAATGCAAATAAAACCCTTTTGTGTGTTTTGAGTTGTGATTAATGGAGAGAAAGTATAAAAAACAATCAACTCACAAAAGATTCCATGAATAAATAAAAAGTCCAGTTTTTATTTTTTAATTTTATTGCTCTAAAATATCAACCATTTAGTCCAGCTGAAACAAAAAAAAAACAATAATTATTATAAATAAAACCCAAAACTTATGTACCATACACATGAGAAAATTCAAGTGTTACAATTAAAATTATAGGCAATTCATGGACATTTTTTTCCTTTCCCTTTTAACTTTTCTTTCTTCTAGAAATATTTTATTACAAAATTTTCAAAAAGAAATAGCATAGGTCAGAACAAATACTACGAAAAACTTTGTGTTACCTTATTGTTGGATACATTTTCATATTTTTCTCACTTGTAGCTTTTTATTAGCATTTAAACTCTAGTCTATCACATCTTCTGTGAAGTATATTGATAATTTTGTAAACAGTGATTTGCAAAAGTCCATATAGAATTAGTTTAAAAACTGTCTTGCAGCTAACTCACACGCACACTAATACATTTGTGTGGGTTAAACTAGAGTTTAACACCATCTGTCGATTAGTAGTAGTTTGGCCCCCAGTTTTACATACATAAACTTATTCTTATCTTGTAATATAAAAGTCGATGCGTTTTTTACAACATGAGAGGGTAAGTATAAAATAATAATCTCTTGCTTATCACAAGCTCTCGGTCATCACGAAATTTCTATGTTGTTACTAGTTCGATAGCATGGTCTTCCTTTTTTTTTCAATTCAGTAATTAAACAATAGTCAATTTTAATAACAGGGTAATACAAAAGTAAAGGAAATATAAGTATGTAATTTAAATATTAATTGTGTAGCAAAAGTTTTTATATATACTATATCTATGTTGGCAGTTTAAATTGTTACCTACTATTGAAACAAATATAACTTTATTTTTTAAACTCAGTCTATTCATTACCTATATTTGTGAAAATATCATATAACGAGATGTGAAGTTTGTCATATATATACTCATTCAAATAAAAACCTTACAAAATAGTCACCAAGTTCACTATTGACATGATCGAAGCAGGTAGGGCATGCTAAATCAGAGTCGAGTAGAAGTAGTATAGTTACATTTCACCTCTCCAGTCCCAACATCGCGATATCGGCTAGTTCAAAAACTACATTCATTTTTACTAATAGTAGCCTAAATGAAAGGGACAAAACGAAGGTAGCTGGGACAGTAGATATCTGAGGCAGGCAAAACCTCCATTTATGTTTAAAAAGTAAAATTAGTTCTTCCATGAATCTTGTATGATGTACATATATAATTTTTAACAGTTAAAGTTACATTCTATGTACATTCATTCTATTATACATTCCCAAAAAATATTCACCATCTACACTCAAATAGTGAAATTTATTCAGCCTTGTCTATAATACTTGGTTTTTGTCAATATGTAAACAGAACTGCTCGCAAGAAAATTTATCCTCTATGCTATGTATGGACCTTTGCAAATTACCGTACAGAAGACTATAATCCAAAGAAATGTGTTACTGGAGAATTTTGAGTCGAATTCCTAAAGTACAAGTCAGTGTACATTTTATGTCAAGGCTATAAATATAATCCCATTTTATTGGTAAATATTTAGTTTTTTTATTTAGATTAGGAAATACATAGTTTAATGTAATAAATAATGATAGATGGTAATAGTAGTATTTGGGTATGATAGGACACTGGCATAGTTATGAAAAGTTCAAGGCCCCAAATTAAAATAAAGACTACATAGCGTTGTAGATTTAATGTGAATTGTAACAATTTCTTTTCAGTCTATTTATTATAACTCAGCACATAAAATTAAACCTATGTGCAAAATGTTTTTCACTTTCATATAACATATTATGTAAACAACTATAATTCTATACTGTTGTGTAAAATTAAAATAAATAGATGGATTCCTCTTTCTAATATTAAGAAAAAAGACTTACATATTAATATGAAATTCAATGTTAAAAAGTTGTTTCTGTTTAAAAATTATTAGTCATACACTTTACCTTCTTAAAGCCAATGTCATGCGCATATTCTCTGAAGCATTGTCTGCAAATGTTCAAGCCATATTTGCGAATAAGTCCATGTCGATTAGAACAGGCACGACTGAAAGTATAAAGAGAAGCACGTGTTCATTACATTAACCAAACCAAAAAAGTTTCTGTAAATCTGTCTTAAAAGAATTACGAATATATATACCATGACCGAGATCCTTGTCCGTATCTTCTGGGATGAGAATACCAGATATTTGCGTGACCCATTGCTAAAATATTATTTCTCGCCCGCTAAACGTTTAATCAGACGTCCAAAATGGCGGAGCACAGAATAAAAAGAACGTAATGAAATGACAGCGAGTAAAAACTTTTATCATGTCACTTTAAAGTATAACACAAAACAGAGAACTGAATATTTAAAACGTAATTATTTTTTTTCAGTGTAAAGTTATCTATTTATGCATTAAAGAATGTACAGACTTGTATTATAATTTAGTCTAAAAGCAGTAGTTGCACAGTCACAATTTTTTTTTTCAAAACATTAAGTACGTTTCTTTGCTTAATAATCGTACAAAGTTAAATATTTCCGGATTTTTGCTTTATTTTTGTGTTTAAGTAATTCTAATCTTCTTCACAGGCATATCACAAAGTTTTTATTTCTATATCCAATAAGCAATACTCGATATCACAAAGTTATTACACTTTTATAAAACTAAAACACAAATAACGAGTACTTATCGTCATTACCTTCTCATTACTTCAACCGGTGGACGTCCTTTACTGCACATAGGTAACTAGTATTATTAAAAATGATAATTATATTTCAGTCTATAATATTAGGATACAATAACCAAATAAAAAAAAAATCAGTAATAACTTTTGGTGCTATTAATCACGATTGTATTGATCTTTATAATTATTAATATAATAATTATGTTCTTATATTTGTTTTGTGGAATGTTTTTAGTTTAACACTAAAAAGGAAGCCTTTTTTGATGTGGTGGAAATCTTATAAAGACATTTACTTCTACGGGGAAAGACAGATTTGTATGGGCTTTATACCCTCTAAAACCCCCTCGATGATCATCTTTCGTGCATTGCGGAAGGCCCTGGGCTCTTCCACGGACTTTACTACTGCCTCCCGGCACTGCTGTTCAGCACATCTCAGAGATAGCGGTTACCCTCCTCGGCTTAAACTGTATGCTGCGTCAAATTACGAGACCACTTCATACTTGTCGTCCGCCCGAAGTTCCCTCAATGGACATTTAGGGCCCTTACCCTCAAAGCCTGCGAACCCGAAAACCCTTTTTCGCTTTCTACGACAGGCAGAGCTGACCTTAGTCCTATTTTTGGCACCCCGCTACTACAAGGATAGAAAAAGGAAAGCTTATTACGAAAATTTTATTTTGAAATTCTGAGGTCGTAAATACTAAGTATGTAACTAAGTAATTTTTATTAAGTATGCCGAGTAGAACTTTATTTAAATCCTAGCATCGCGTCACACTTCAATAAATATAAATTTTGCAATAACTTTTTCGAAAAAATAGATATTTATAGAGTAGGAATGTCTAAGCATCTCCAAGAGTTTATGCAGCGATGAATGCTAAGCTTTCCGAATTCAGTTACTTCTTTTGATAAGTCGTAGTACGATCTTAATTGTAACATCATACATACTAGGATAAAATGCTAGGACATTGTAAGGACGCAAAGCAATGTAGTTAAACTCATTAAATTTAATAATTTGCCCAGCTTAAAAAATCTTGTCGAAATATCACGATGCGATAAATTTAGACAACCGACCTCCAATTAACATGAATATTAGGAAAGAAAAAAAGAAAATTTTGATTTTATGTAAATTCTTTAAAAAAATATTCACTTGAGCTTATAAAAAAAAATAATTTTCTTGTGTTATTCGTCATTACTACCTATAGTATATTTTCTTTTAAAGCTAAATATGCCTTATGATATATGATACATAAAAGTAGTTATGGAAAGTTTGATATTATGTTCTTAGTAGCAAAAATCTGTTTTTAATGTAAATGGTAATAAACCACCCCTACTTACATCACACTTTGATCTGGCAGCATTTATAAAACCATTCTTCGTCCATTTGACTTTTAGGCTATTAACGTGTAGAGTAGTTTTGTTGCCTTACGGGGTGTCACTTACGAAAATGGGTTTTATAATAGGACTTTTTAAACGAATGTTAAAATTGTTAATATATTTTGGAATATTTGTAACCGCAGTATTGCTTATTCCGAATTTACCCCCGTATACAAAATTCACCGACATAAAGTAAGTTAACATATAAAGTTACTGCAGTTTACCGTTACGTGAAAGTAATATACATTTTTTTTAGGGTTGAACAAACTCAACCAAGAACCGGAGTACTGTCTCCCAATGAAGCTTTAAATAATGCACAAAAATTATTCCACAATAAGCTATTAGGACCAGAAGCACTGAGAACATTTAATGGTGACCTTTACACCGGACTTGCGACCGGTGAAATAGTAAAAATTTCCACGGGTGGTCATATCACATTTGTAACCAAAATAGGCCAACCTTGTAGTAAGTATTTTTTCTTTACTTATACATAATTAAAAATTAAATCGGTAACCTGCTTAGAGAAGCCCCTAGTCAGCCATGGACTGGGACTAACCATAAAAATATGTTTCAATGATATATTATATGAATATCAATAAGATTCAAATATATGCATCTAACTTTATCTTTATGTAAAAAACTATGAAATTTGAACATAAAGATCTGTCTAATAAATTTTTAAAAGTTTAGATACTACTACAATTATTTATATTGTATATGAAATGTAATATGCTAATGTAAATAAAACATGATTATTCTCATATTTAAATTAAAATACTAAGTTTAAAAATCTTGGTGCAGTGAAGTTCCAGGTACAGCTTATTGAATTTATGTTTGTTGGTAATTAATTTTCCATAAAGCCACAGTCAAAAATTTTTTCAGTGGTTTAATCTTTATTATCTTGCAACCGACATATAAGCTGACCAACACAGTCTGCATAATTTCCTAATTATGACACAAAATTGAAAGTGTCCTTATTCTTTAGAAAAATAATATATATATGATTATAATAACAGACAAAAGTTATGAATGTTAAAAAAATGTTTATTTAAATGCAATAAAATCATTGAGAGGGTATTGCAATGATAAAAGTAGCTATTTTCATTTGAAAAGTTTGATAACCTTTAAAGTAATCCCATGCCCTCTGAATATGATAATATTGTAACACCTTCATTATTTATAGCACTTCATTTCACAGTTTATAGATAATGAAGTACATAATTTACATTTTATTAAATTTTGATTTCATAAAATCTACTATCTTTCCAAAGTCAGTCATTAAAAATTGAAAAAAAGACTAACATTGTTATTTGTTTTTATTTGTAGATTTATTACTATTCATGGTTATGTTTTGTTCTCTGTGGTTTTTAGTTGTTCTCTACCAACAATGAACAGTAACTGCCCTTCCACTATTTAATTTTGTTATTTAGTGATTAACAAATATAATAAAATTTTAATAAATTATTTAATCATATATAAAATCAATATTTTACTAACAAATTTAAAAGCATATAAAAAAATAAAGGATGGATTAGATTATTGTCTTTTAATGAGAATAAAAGGTTACCAATAGTTCCTTTAAATTTTTTCAATTCACTTTTTAAAGTGTTTGAATTATGTGGATATATTTTTATCTGGAAGAGTATAGTTGCCATTTCAATTAATAGAAACCCAATGTTGGATGTAGATCTCTAATAATGAATTCCATTAAACATGTTTCCACTGTTTAAAGTTTTCACACACATTTATGGCTTGATGTTTAAAGTACAAACGACATTAACAGTTACAATCAGATTCTCACAATAAAAGTCATGAATTGTTTTTTAATTCTCTTCATTAGTGAAACATTGATGAGTGCATTATTAAAGTTTTTGTATCAAACTAGTTTTATGAAAAACTTTAATTATTTTTAATTAACTTCTACTTATGATATTTCCTTTGTGGAATCTCATTGCTATAAAAGAATCAACTATTTTGTTTTGAATGAATCTACACTTAAGTACTAAAAAATTTAAGTTTGATTATAGTTAAAGATAATTTAATTTTTCATTGTTTGATGTAAATAAAAAAAATGTTCACCTTCCAGAAGCATCTGGAATGTCTTTTGTTCCATATAATACAATTGACAGAAGAGGATTAAATTTCAATAGATGTTTTAGTTCAAAGTGTACATAATATAATTGTAATACAAAAAATTTCTTTTGTGTACATAATGTAATACAAAAAATTGCATATCCCTAACTTTACTGGTGGTAGATCTCTGTTACTAGAGACCATTTGGACAGATTCCACCCAGGCTCTTATTCCTGCCGCTAAATAGTACTGTGCAAACATTTCTGTGTTCCGGTTTGAAGGATACTGTATGTTAGTGAAATTACTGAGGCGACGTGACTTAACATCTTACGTCAAAAGGCGTCAAGCGCAATGTTGTGCTTGACGCCTTTTGCGTGCAAAGTGTTTCTAATTTTAACCAACGTTACCTTGTTATGGGAAAGCCTATCTATCACTTACCATCAGGCAAACACCTTACTTGTCTCGTCTGGTCGTATTATTAAAAAACAACGTGGCTCTAGTCAGGATGTTACACACTACAGCACATTATGCTAATCGCATTGAATATTAAACCAACATAGGATGTTAAGTTTCATCAAACCAGAATTTTTTTCAGCTATAACACCCTGCAAAACGGAACACCTTAATATTTATACTTAATTGTGTGGCAGATAAAGGAGCTATGATGGTTCTTACCCAGAAATTCTCCTATAACAGACACCTGTCATCAGTTATTACCTAAACTAGTATAAGCAAACTAACTGTTGGTCTTTGATTTCGACAAACTTTCTGCTAGTCTTTGTAAAATCTTAACATTTTTTTTATAGTTATCATCTATATGATTTAAATTCATCTTTTAGCTGGCATTACACAAGAAGAAATATGTGGACGTCCACTTGGTTTTGAAATTGATGAAAATAAAAAAATTATATATGTAGCAGATGCATATCATGGAATTTGGAAAGTTGACCTCAAGACTGATAAAAAACAACTTCTGGTATCACCTAGGGTAGAAATAGATGGTAAACTGCCTAAAATTTTTAATAGCATTGCTTTAGATCCTAATGGTAATCTCTATTGGACACATTCTTCAAGTGACTATGATTTGAAGGATGGTGCAATGACTACTCTTTCTGATCCATCTGGAAGGTGAGGATTATTTTATTTGTAACATGTACCAATTTAAAATTCTATTTAATGATAATCATGTTTAATATATTTCAGACTGTTATATTACAATTCTAAGACTAATCAGAGCAAAGTTCTTCTTGATAATTTGTGGTTTGCTAATGGAGTAGTAATCTCACCTGACAATCAATTTTTATTAGTGGCTGAAAGCAATCGATATAGAATAATGAAATATTACATAAATGGTCCAAATATTGGAAAGTCGGAAGTTTTTATATCTGGGATTCCAGGTAAATAAATTAACTTTCTTCATTTCACTTTTCTTTATACCATATTTAAAAATAATTTAGTGATTTCTTTTATTTATCATTTAAGGTGATGTGAAGAGTGTGATATGAATGATTTTGGTTTTCAACCTTTATCAAATATGTGTTTAGGAAGGAAATAATGTTCTTGATAAAAAATTTCATGTTTTAATACATAAAATAACTGTTTTATCAAATTTATCTTAACGTTTATCTGTGTATTTAGGGTTTTTAAACAGTTTCTTTATCGTGAACACTTGCAACATTCCAACAGTAACCATAAAACATATTTGGAAACCTGACCATACATCTACAATGAACGTGTCTTCGTGCGCAATATAACTGTCGCGTGATTTCATCGCTCCATAGCGATCTAACTGATGTCTTGCTTGACCGATGTACTTAAGAGTCCTCATTAAAGATTCTGCAATGTATGATGCGTCAACGTAATATTTTTGTCCTTGTTCGTCAACTCCAACCCATTGTAATATCTCTTCCAATGGCTCTTCATCGCCTTCTGTAGTTAATGTCGTCTTTTCTTCTTCCATAGTTTTGTTTTCCATCAACACATACACAAACACGAGTTTTGAATTAATGAAACTGTACGAATTGTCCATACAAAACACGTATTCACCTTCCTGTTCCAATTCTACAATGAAAGTATTCTCCGATTTTTTAAAGTCCGATAACATTTTATTGCCGTTTGGGTCCAAAATATCAAAGGATATATCTAAGTCTCCATGATGCCCATCTAAAACTTCGTAATGTGCCTCCATAACTTGTCCAACTTTACCATATTCAAAAAAGCATGTCCTTGATCCCGGGTCGACTCTAAAATTCATATCTGTCTCATATATATATTGCGTATTCACTATTGTATTTAAAATAGAAATTATAATGCAAGAGGTTAAGAAATACATATTTAAAGTATCTGTTAAAGGTTAATACAGTAATGTGGTTAACTTCGTGTATAGTTTCTTCATTGTATTTACGTAAAACAATGTTTGCACAGTTGGCTTAGGACATACCTACTAAACATGTACCACGAAATAACTATCGTTTGAAAATCAAATAGCTTAGTTAGATTAAAGAGTTTTTATTTATCTCATTTGTTTCAAATTACAGGCGTACCTGATAACTTACACATCCTTCCTGATGGCTCTGGAGTACTTACTTCAATGTACATTGTATTTGATGATGAAAATCCTCTATTAAGTCACTCTCTCGCTGGTACATCCCTAGCAAGGAAATTCTTCGCGCGTCTTAATCGTCTAATTGAAATACCTTTCGAATTTCTTAATAAACAATTTCCACATGTTATATTCGAAGAAATTATTTATAAGGTTAGTAACAAAAACATCTCACTAGTTTAAATTTTGCTACATAAACATGTATTACATAACAATTGTTTCTTTTTACAGCTTGGACACATTTCTAGTCTTTCAAGTATCACACCTCAAATGTCAGGTCTGTTACAGCTTGATTGGAATGGCAAAATTGAAGCATCTTATTACAATACAGACAAAAGTATTAATACTGTTAGTGATGCTGTTGTATTTAATAATAGATTATATATAGGTAATCCACATTCTCCATACATTTCATCAACAGCAGTTCCATCGCTTCTTAAGAAAGCATTTAGTAATACTAAAACGGCAAGTTCATCTACTATTAAAAAGGACGAAGTAAATAAAATTTCGAAGGCAAAAGTTGAAACAGTTCCAAAACCTACAGAAGTAAAAAGTTCTGAAAAAGATAAAATAAAAAGTGCTGAAATTAAAGAAGTCCCAAATAGTCAAAAACCTACTGTTCAGCAGGAACCGCCAAAATCGAACATAGATCCAAAAAGTTCTAAACAAAAACAGAACATACAGTCCCAAAGCAATAAAGAAATCAAAGAATCAAGCAAAAAAGATAACATTCAAAAAGAAGAAAGCAAAGAGGAGATCAAGGCTAAACAAAAACTTAATGAAAAGATAACTATAAAGAAAGAAACAGATGCTAAACAAAAATCAGTTGATGTAAAAGGAAAACAAGAAGAAACCATACCTAATACTAAGTCTGCAGAAATCAAACCAATTAAACAAAGAACTGTACAGGAAACAAAATCTGGGGCTCAACTTAAATCTAATCCAGAGGCTGCTACTAAACATACAGAGGCTAAAGAAACACGTGGTAAGAAAACTGTAGATGCTAGTGCCTTAAAAAAAGGTAACAACAATATAAAGAAGTTGGAAGAAAAACTTAAAATGCATGTAAATATAGGGGACAATGGAACTAAGCAGAATAAAGATACTAAAGAACCTGAGGTTAAAAAAAATGTTATTAGTTCAGAACCAGTAAAAGAACCTCAGGAGAAGTCATCTGAAACTTCAAATGTGCAAAACTCTAAGAGCAAAGTTAAAGGCACATCGAAACCTGAACCTTCAAATGGTCCACAAAAGTCTGTACCTGATCAAATTCCTGTTAAAGAAGACATACCATCAGATAGAGTAAAGCCATCAAGAGATACTTTAAAAGTTATAAAAAAGAGTGGACCAGTCGAGATTCCTAATCCTAATTAAAACTCGGTTGTGGTTATTTTTATTATAATGGGCAATAATGGGATTTAGTATAAAGATGGGACAGACAAAAATAAATTTAGAATCTTATTCAGTCAAAAAAAGATATTAAAGAGAAAATGATTAAGATAGATCATTCCAAGTAACATTCCAAAAATTTAAGTGCCTAACATAAAAGTACAAGAATCAAACATTTTAAATTTATTAACATAGTTGATCTCAAAAAAAATTGGTTATAATTTTTTGAAGTATTTAATAATGAGGCTGAACAATATCATAACCATAAGTTATTTAAATTCCTATTAAATTAACTATTGAAAAGAGAGGGGGAAACACGATTTGAATCTGCCAAGGCTCATATATGTCAAACAAAATATTTCTAGACGTTTTCATTCATCAATTAAATATTTATAGTTACCAGTAGTATGTGCAATAGGTTCGTCATAAAGATATTTTTTTTAAGGTCTGATCCATTATTTCTACATATCCTATTTTTATACAATTATTAAGGTATACAAATCAAGTTAGATATTCTTTAAAAATTTTAATATTTTTGTATGTTGCATTTTGTGTATTTTATAAACACATTATTTATTTTAATAAATGTTTTTATTTTGTAACAATTGTAGCTTTATTTTCGGTGATCAAGAGCTTTATCTGTCCTTCAGTGTCCTGCCCAATATACCTCAGCTAGTGTGCGCAAGAATTTCATGAATTAAAACCGCCATCGCGGTTATTTAAATGGTTAGAACAGTCCATGCCAAGTACAAAATAGATCATTAAGATGAAATTAAGTCTTCTAGATTAAAGTGCTTTACTATAAAATTAAGTTTCCACTTAACAAGAGGTGGATTTGCTGTCAAATAATATAATAAATTCTAATGTAGAACTTTCTGTATAATCAAGGGCTATCAGACAATTTACCTATGTCCAACAGCAGACGTCCGTCAGTGAGGATGATGATGATAATGACATCTCAGCTTATTAATATTTTTGTTCAAAATTAGATATTCCTCGTCATATTACCACCACCACCAAAACTTAAGATACCTAGCCAACATTGACCATGAATCATTTTTGTAAATTTAGGGACTGTTCTGATAAATAATAAACACTATAAATAAATATTAGGATGTATTTAAACAAATTGGGTCAAAAAAATGAGTACCACCCATTATTTTGTTAAAAAATTATTATTGAAAGAAATTAATTTATGGAATGTCAATATATCAACAGAGGTATAATTGTAATGAACATAACATCCAAGCAGGCAACAGTATTTTCGTTGATTTATTTAGAACTAATGAATATCGAGATTTGCAGTGAAGAATCAGCTTTTAATTAATTCTAATAAATCTATACTTTTTCGCTAATAAATTATTATATGAAGTTTAACAAAAATCTACAAATACTAGCGTTACTCTATACCAATATTTAATATCAGGACATTTTTGTTTTTACAAAATGGTAGGCAATGTTAGTCGCATAATATTCTTTGTATCACATGAATCCAATTTGTATCTAATACATATATTACCAAATTCATTATTTGCGTCATAAAATACCTTTCTAATTATCGCAGTCTTGACATACTGATTGTGGACATCAAGTGATTATAATGATCCATTTTATCAGGATTTATTTTTTGACTATTCGTCTATAGGTATTCCTCAATACCAACAATTTCAGTCTTCCTTTTAGATGCTGAAGAAACAGAAATCTCTGTAAGAACTTAACTATTTATAAAAGCGTCAAGTTCAATGGGTAATACTTTTAGATACAAACTGGACGAATACATAATAATCAGCAACTGTATTGACTAAAGAGAACCAATTTGTGTTCACTGACTTTATCATATAAACCTCGGTTATCTATCCACACATTTTCATTATGTACACTAACATTACTCTATGGTGTCTATTCGTACTTATTGCGTTATCAAGTCATTTTTTTTTAATACTACATTTGTATATCTACATGTCTTTGATCACTTTGATTTTATATGTCATGTTACATTACATTTGAACCATCCGAGAGATTATGTAAGCACTATAATTATATTAAAATTAACAATGTTATTATAATACATCACTCTCGCTGAAGAAATCTTCATGAAAACTAACTCCAAAGCATTTACAAATTATAAAAAGAAATAATTTTCATGTAATAACCTTTTCTAAGCTAAATTTTTAATAAATAACGCAATGAAATCACTTAAAAGCTCACCAGACGGTAAATCCATAACAATTTTGGTGCTAGTTAAGATGATATACACAACGCCACATTATGCTTATTAACTTGAGACAATATGTTGCCTCTTTACCATAGTAATTCGCTACATATAACTCTGCAATATCTGAACACAGTAATGCATTCTATTATTTGTAGAAAAGATGCTGGTAGCACAGACCAAGAAGGTCTCCAGCCAGAGGCCCCCCACCACTAGTAAATAATAAATATTTGACATTACAATACTTGTAGAATACATTACATAAGACCAATGTCCATCAGTGGACTTTTATTGGTTGAAGCAGTGATAATGATGGCATTTTAATAAAATTGGTCTACAGTTATATATATTATTATGAATGCGTTTTCTTGTTATAAAATCTGCTAATTAATTGTTTATTTGTATTAACTAAGCCGTATGTATGAATTTGGGCGGTGGCTAAATGAAGACCTGTTCTGCTGCTAAGGCGTCAGCGAAGGGTTTGACCACGCATCGAGTCGCAAAGTAGAAGATCAGTCCGAACGTAATTGATATAGGAAGCGCAGGCAGCGCTTTCTTGAATATTGCCAGGAGCAGCAGAGTTAGACAGAGACCCTGACAAAAGAAAGATTTAATACATATAATGATGTAATGTCAAGTAAACTATAGTTCTTTTTCTTTTACCTACCAGAGATAACAATTGACTTCAATTTCTCATAGTTTAAAAGTGAAAGTCTACAGATGCGTGCATGCCTGGATTACTTTGGCATGCATACATTAACAACCAGGACAGCAATGTTTAGAGGGCGGTGTATTTACATGAGAATGGGTTAGTAATGAAAATTCAATAAAGCTCTACCATCAACCAAATTAATAGAGCTCTAAAAACTAATCAAGTAGCTCTGTCTATTAACGAAATAATACAGTTCATCAAAAAACACTGCATGTACACAACATTTTCCACATTTTGATAAAGCAGAAGACTTCACTAATAGTACTATATAATATAAATAATCTTAACATAAGTAATGAAAGAAAGAATGAAGACATTGAACTAAATAAAAAAGTACAATGCAATGCCCCCAAAGTTCTTTTAAGATTGTAATATGTGTATTAAAATCATTGTTGAAAAAACACATACAATAAGTATCGCTACGAAACAGGCCAGCGTAGTGTTCCAGTCTCCATACGAGCTTGCCTTGCCTACCAGCACACTGTAAAAAATGAAGTCACCCAAGCCAAGTTTAACACCCTCTGAAAATAAAAGAAACTGGATTAATATAAAATCCTTTTATAAAATAAATTTTTTTTTAAAAAATTCTTGCTTTGTTGTCACAGTTGACCTATCTACCTGATGGATAATAGATGGTAGGTCTTTCATAGCGGTAATCTTTTTTTTATGGTAAAATTTGTGTTGCACAAATACTAATAATGTATTTTGTGAAATACATTACAAGAGACTTATGTCCAGCAGTGGACGTGTATTGGTTGAAAAGATGATGATAATAATTTATTTCATATTCTTCTAACTACTACCTTTATATTGTTGCTGTACCAGCTTTAAGGTGTTTTTCCCACTGCCTACATATAGGAACCAGAACATTCTGAGCGACCACACAACACGATCCATTGCCACGAAAAAGAGATCAAACCTTAGCGTATTATCTTCCCTTCTCTTCGTCCCTCCCCTAATTGATTTTCCCTCAGTTTTCTCCTCTCCTTTGTATTTTTTTTAACATTATTCTTGTGGAAACCGGATCCGCGAGCTCTGGGACCGATGAAGCCTTCGCAACATAATATTAGTGGCCGACGGCATCTACATTATCCCAAAAAAACATACTTTCTTCTTCGGTGTCAGGCGCCACACGGGGCCGCTCAAGCCGTGTGGTGTAGTGCGCAGGTGCGGTGCTGTCCACACGCAGCCGGCGCGGCGGGCTGCTTCGTGCCCTCCATGCCTCGTCGAAGCCAGCTTCACCGTCGCCGTCTCCTTCACTACTCTCTCTTCTCCGAGCGCCCGCTGCACCGCTCTCCGTCCGTCCTCCTACATTCACAAAATAAAACTTAAATGCTAAGTAAATTGTACACAAATATTATTCTGCCATGCAACATTTGCAAATTAGATCATTTTTCAACAAGAGAACTTTAAAATAAAATAACTTAACTAAAATTGGACAGCTACTTGGGACAAACAATGTCAATAACTGAGATATATATAAAATACATACCTTTTTAAACTTAAATGCTTCTTTTTTGCAGATTGGATATATTAAATAAAACAAGACACTGATATAGCTTTGTGAACATGTGACATAGGACATACACAGTGAGGTACAGTGAGCACCCACCGTGCGGGTGAAGAGGGCGCAGCTCGCGCTGCTCACCTGGTGCGCCCGCGCTGCCGTCCGCGCGACCGCCGCTCGCACCATCGCCTGCGCTGCCCACGGCCACACCCGGCGCCGCAAGGCAGTACATCACGGTTGCTAAAAGATATACAATATAAAGGTTTTACCTAAACAGTAACACCTGAGATACTATACAAGTTCTACAAACTTCAGCACATTGGATAATATTTAAAATAAAAATATGATACTCACATGAATAAATAAGCGCTGGAAAGATTGGTTCATTCCTCTCCTGTGCAGTTTCTACTAATATTCTTAATGGTCCCTGTGGTGTTAATACAGCAACTAAATCTATAAATACAAAATTCATTTCATGTTTTTATTGTAAAATTTTTGCATATTTAAAAAACAAACTTGTATTTGTTTTGTGGGAAATAATCAGAAAATAATATTAAGTAAAAAAACCATACATAAACCTTTAATATTAAAAATTTTTCTAATACTTACCCCACAAAGAAATGACAGCTAGGACGGCCCATGTTGTCCACTCAGGGAGATATTTGATAAAGACTAATGCCATTAATGCAGCTATAAAAATCAGGTAAGCTTGTTGTAGCCTCAGTGGGCCCTTCCAGTGTATAACTACCATACCCATCACACCAAAATTCCACATGACAAAAATTAAAGTTATGTAGTCCATAGGTATATTGTAAGCTCTTAATGCTTCCCTGAAACAAAAATACCATTTAGTTAATACATTTTTTTTATAGATCAAACAACTCATGACTTGAACTGGTCAATCTTTGGTGAGAAATCACTAAATATCTAATGAGCACAATAAATATTTGGTAACTAGTGCTTAACGGCATGAATAACTGCTTCATGAGATACCATTTATTGCTAAGGTTGTATCCTTTAGTTGTTACAAACTGTTCTATATGTTACTTATGTAACTTAGTCAAATTATTTTTCATCTAAATAAAACCATGTCCATGACATACAAATCACTTGTCCTTGATAAAATGACTATATTACAACCACATTTAGATTCCAATAGAGGTCATTGTTATAATGAATTGAAGGTAGTACTGCTACAGAGTTCTATAATAATTAGTTAATTATATTTAAATGTGAAATTAAAACTTTTCACAGTAACACACATACAACTAAAAAAATCTTAACACTATAGTTTATATTAATGATGCATGATTGACTCCTCCTTTTTAGTAAGGATAGCTAAGGAATGGAACAACTTGCCAGCGTCAGTGTTCCCGTCCAATTACGATGTGGGCGTCTTTAAGAAAAGAGTGAATAGGCATTTGCTAGGTTAATGCGCTATACCATCATCGACCACATCTTCACTTAACACCAGGTGGGATCGTGGTCAAGCATTAACCTATACATACGTAAAAAAAAATGCAGATGTCATAGTTTCGCAGTAAAGTTTTTATGTTCTAATAAAAAAGAGGCTATTAAAAATAACTATTCAAATAATCATCTTATATATTGATCAATACATATTTTCAAAGACTAGATTTCGTGTAGGCATTTAAAAAAAATAATTTTAAATATAGGTTCAAACATTGAAAAATTTTTTGCTCTAATTTGCCACTATAACACAAAGTACTTTGTTAAACAATTTAAAAAATAGTTTTACACTTACTCTATATACAAATAAGAGAACAAAAATAATAACATCAGTGATGAAAGAATAAGCCAGCCATGGATAATCTTGTAGCACCTCTTCTTATATAACACAATAAGCAAGACTGTCATAAGAGCTATTACACTGAGCAGAATCATCGAGTTGGCTAAAGCATTCCATACTTTGGTTACAGCATGAGGACTTTCTTCATGAAACGGTGTGTAAGCACTGAAAAGTGTTATTGATTATTTTTATAACCTTAATCAAAATAAAATTACTTTATAATATTTATTTAACTTTAGATCTTTTAGAAGAATTTCATTAAAGCAATCGTAGTAATATGAGCGATTTAGTGTTCAAAATTGTTTAAAAATTATTTAAACACAAATCTATGCAGAATGAGCTTTTTAAGTGTTACTAAAAGGCTTCAAAACACATGACCAAGGCAACTGCAAAGCAGTTGAAACATCAAGACGTTAAAATAAATTTATAAACATGATAAAATCTGTGAAATTTTGTTAATTTAATGTGTCATAAATAGTCTTACCCAATAAAGAAAAACTAAACATTCTACAACCAATATTTTTATATAGAAATGTTAGCAACAAAACACATTTAGTTGAATACATATGCCAGACATTTATTTAGAGCAGTGTTTCCCAACTTGTATAAACCGATATCCCATTCTTGAATAAAATTTTTTTGTCCCACTCAGACTTGATTTTTATCCAACACTTCCCTCCAAAAATAGCTAAAAATGCAATTAATTACTGTAGCAATTTTTTTTAAGTTTTAGTTTGCCTCATTAAAGTACAACATTTTCCCACATTGGGAAACACTACTTTAGAGTATCTAGCTGAGGTTTTTTATGTATCTTTTATTTATTCAGCAATACTTACAGATAGACATCTTTTACAGAATAGAAGTTGATTGATGAAATAGTTGCCACAACAACAAGCATACAGAGTGTAACAGGTACAAACAATTTGATGACATGACGAGCTCCATACTTTAGCTCCAGTTCTTCAACCTGTGTTTCCACCTGCACTCCAGGATTATTTACACTTAGACCTTGCTCTCTGTTCTCTCCTGACCCACCACCTTCTCTTTGTTCTACGCTCTAAAAATACAAGGCCTATGTCCTAATTTTTCACAATATATATATATAGATAATAAAATAAAACCAAATCCTTTTCAAATATTTGTATGGTTTTCTTTTACAAAGTAATAAAAGAAAAACAATCTGGTGATGATCTTGAAATGATTTATAAAAATGTTTTTAAAATAGAAAATTATTAAATTGACACATACAATTTAAAATAAACATACATTAAAATCATACAAGTACCTTATTTGAATGTAAATAAAATTAATAATGATAAAATAAAAACAGAGAAATAGTAAAAAGATAAGTAGATTTTTATTATATAAATATTAAAATGTTGATAAAATAACTCCCATGAAATTAAATTACAACATTCATTATATTGAGTACATTACAGAGATTACCACCTACACCATAATTCCGTTGACTTTCTGATTTTGATTTTCTTTTCCTCGCTATGCGTTCAGCTACTTCCCTGTCGGGGCGAGCTTCAGCTATGTGGCCATCCATGAGTGCTGTATGCTCTGTTGCTGACGCCTCTGAATCACTACTGTTATCGCTCATTAATGAAAAATTATAGTTGTCGACATTACGGTAAAAGCTTTAGGAATATTATAACTGATGACTAAACCTTTGTTTATCTTTGTTGCTATAATACGTTTACATCTACTTTGCAATACAAATGCAACATAAACCAAAAAAATTAAAACCTATTTTTAAACGTTATAAATGTCAAGCACAGAAAATAGACAAACGACAGATAATATATGCAAAATGACTATTGTAGTGTATATTATATAGCCAAAACATACACAAATACATAAAAAGCAAATCAATGTTAAATTTTAAACAATTTACATTTACGTTTTATTTTATCTAGGTATAGAATACATACATATATATTAAACGATTACAATAACGAGATGGATTTTTTTTATTTTCATTTATATTAATTTTTTTAGGAAATACTAACCACAATATTATATTGGTTTTGTTTGATAAAATTTCTGATTATGTACCCCTAGATAGCACATTAATGACATATAAACATCGAAAAATATCAGCTAATATTTAGCCTATAAAGAGATTCACTCTACTTAGTGCGCATTGTGCTGTCAAGTCATACAGTTGCATAAAACATTTGAAATTTGTGATTCAACTGTGCCTAAAATGACGAGTTGTATCATAAAAGTTTGACGAAATTACAAAGGACGTATTAAAACAACTAGCAAAGTAACCAACCACCGATAATTAAATACGGATGCATAGTAATTCTTAGAAAACTAAATTGTGTAATCTGCATCTTGATATTTTTGTTATCGTTCCCTATTTTCATAATACAAAATTCCCGTTGTGTACGCCAAATTAAGCTAAAGAGATACAACCACATGGCTGTCCATGGTAACTATACTTAAAATTAAAAAATCGACCAAGTGTGAGGCAAGAATGATATAAAATCTGACTTTTTTTGTGACTTAATTAAAGCACTTAATATCCCATAAGGAAATAATACTTTGATTTGCAATCTAGCACCATATTCTGGAAAACGGCAATTATTTCAAAACTAAAATCAGTCGAATCAGCCCAGCCGTTCTCGAGTTTTAGCGAAACTAACGAACAGCTAGCCATCTTCCTGTTATTTCTGATATGTTATTAAGTAAAGATATTTCTTATTTTTATTAATTCTTTCGACTATTATAATATAGGTTATGTATTTTTTATTGCATTTTCTGGGTTTGATTCCAGTGATTGTTTTCAAAAATAAAATAAAATTCTGTTTTAGTAAAATTTCGCGTCTACAATATTTAAAGTAATTTCCTTTCACATGGCATAGCCGTAGGACGCCCTATATAAATGAATTATTATATATGGAATTACTAACTTTCACCATTAAACTTTTACACAGCTAATTTTCGCATTAAAATGGAAAATATGTCCTTAGCTGGCATCCTGAATACTGGTATATACGCACATAAGACAAATAGAATGACAGAGAATATAATCAAAAGGATACAACATAATGTCGAAATTATTAACAGATGACCTATTATTTTACCTATTAGTTATTCTACATTAATATAAAAATTAATAAGGTGTAATTTCATTTCTTGAAAGAGTTGCGTGCACTTAATCATATAAACAGCATTTTAGCTTGTAGAGTGATCTACCCCAAGCAGGGATTCCACTTGGTGGTCTCTGTGTCAATAGTGTTGCAGCTTGTAGTAGGTCTTGAGGAGAGAAGTGACTAGTTGCGAGTCTTGTAGTGGAATTCTTGTGATGATTTTTTTTATTATGGTGATGTAGATGCTCTTGGCCACTATTACGGCCGCGAAGGCTTCATCGGTCCCAGAGTACGCAGGTCCGGACTTCGCAAGCTGAATTGTGTAATAAAAATATAAGGGAGACGAGAAAGCAAAGAGGAAAAAAGATGAGACGAGGGTCGAAGAGAGAGACAGAGATATGTGGGAAGAGATCATTTTATAGACTCTTATATATGTAAACTGTATCTTAACCTTATTCCGTACTCGGCGTACGAAATATCACTTGCGGTGGCGGAAACTACGCGGTCGTCGAAGGGGGCGCGAGCCCGCTAACTGACCACCGTCCCATGTGTCGCTTACTCAGGGCGGTGAGGACCGCTTGGGAAAACGAGTGTAGCAAGTGTACGTAGTGTGAGAGCCTTGCGGGCGCCCCAATAGATGGCGGATTCAGCGCGTGTGTAACGCGACGAATCAGGTAAGTGAGGAGTTGTTGGCGGCCACCGTGTTATCTTGTGACGAGAAGAATCATTGCCTATTTATACTAAATATTATCCAACATTGAACAATCACGAGACTCCAACTGAATTGCGACTTTCTCGCGATGAACGTGTACGGCGACACGAAAGGTGAAAGGAGCGAGCGCAAGAGGCGAAATATATGGCGACTGACATTCGGTTCGCCTTAGTTTCCTTTCCGAAGACGATGTGCGGCAATCATTATAAAGCGATGGGTGTTAAAAGCGCGATGTGTTTTTGCACTAGTCAACGCGATGCGGTGGCGTTGCTAAACTGATTAGCGAAGTTTTTCCTGTTCCATGTTGATGGTGAATAAAATATGACTCAGGTTTCATCTGAAATTGGTAGCAGGGACGACATCTACAAGCTCATTCCTTAATTAGTATGTAGCCCTTTTAAAAAAAAAAATTATTGCCATGTTTATTTTCGGTAGAAAATCTTAAAACTTAAGATAAAGTATTATTATGTGATTATAAAATACCCCTGCTTTATTAAAAGGTATAGAATAAGCCTTTTAATAAGTTTTCAATGGAATAAAAACACGGCAGTGTTTAGTTAAATTAATACCGTTTATTACTTTTACAACATCTTGATATCTTTTATTCTTGATATCAATCTGCAAAGTGGAAATAAGTATTAAAATGCTAACATGACGTGAATTACTACAGATAGAGACCTTCCGGAGTGCCTTCTTTCTTGCGATACAACACACTCTCCTTCGACTTTTTAAAGTCTTCATTGGTAACCTTCATGCGCCGCTCTCGAAGCGCCATTAGGCCAGCTTCCGTGCAAATAGCCTAATAAAATATTAAAATGTATGGTACAATTTTTTATATCTTTGTCATAAATAATATTCACAAAATACGAGGCCTAGACAGTTTCCTTGATTGAATTTTATTTTAATTTTATTGTAATGGTAATTCTGTAGAAACATCTGGTACATTAGACTTACTGCCTTGTATTGATATGGCAAACTAGCGGCTATATACTGCTATGCAAAATAGCGTCACATTTTTATGCGTGATGATTTTAAGTATCTTATTACAAAGTATAACAAGTCTTACTACCAAAGCAAAAGTATATGACACTTAAAATAAGGTCATACAGGTTTACATTATTCCTTCTTTATTTTACACATGATTTTAGATTAAAAAATACCTTAATATCTGCCCCAGAGAGATCATCTTTAGACATTATAAGTTCAGATAGATTGACATCATCGGCTAAAGTCATCCTAGATGTGTGTATAGTGAAGATTCTTCGTTTTGTTTTTTCATCTGGAAGCGGGAATTCGATCTTACGGTCTATACGACCAGGTCGAATTAATGCTGGATCTAAAGTTTCTATCCTGTTTGTAGCCATGATAACCTGAATTAAAACTTTTGTTTATGTATTTCGAATAGAAAAGTAAAGAAATCAATAGAGCACTAATTAAAAGGTTACAAACCTTGACATCCCCACGGGAATCAAAACCATCTAGCTGGTTAAGTAATTCTAACATAGTTCTTTGAATTTCCCTTTCTCCACCAGAGTTAGAATCATAACTGTAAATATATTTTTCAAATATTATAATACGATGCAATTATAAAAATACTGAAAACTATTATTCAGAAAAAAAAACTTTTCGAGCAAAAGTTCATACCGCTTTGTGCCAACAGCATCAATTTCATCAATAAACACTATAGACGGAGCATGTTCCTCGGCAACTCTAAATAACTCGCGCACAAGTTTTGGACCATCACCCTGTTAATAAAAAGTGTTTATTAAATTGACATAGGATATAATTTATCAAATAAAATTAAATGCTGCAAGGCTGATAACAAACAATGTACATATATTAACTCATGATATAGATTATGGATGGCTAAACTTTTTTGTTGTCCATGCCAGAAAGTCGTAAAAATTCCTTTTTAAATACATAACATGCCACATTAAAATTTTATTCTTAATGTTAACATGGTTAACCTAATTGACATACTAAAATATGTATTCGGTACTACAAATTTATGTCATAAATTATAAATTAACTGTAGATTAACAATTTTTAATTCATTTCATCAGAAAAGATAATTAATGAAAAAAAAATATTCTGTTTTTGTGCATGCCATCAAAATTTTCAAAAGTGCCACTTGTGGCATGCATGCCATTGGTTTGCCATCTTTGATATGAAGGCCATAAAAATATTTATCCTATGTTGGAAACAAATTATTTTATTTTTTTCAGCCTTAACATCGGATATTACTATACTTGTTTTCATTAACATTATCATCAACCAACAGTCATCAACAGCACAGGCCATTTTTAGCTACTTAAAATAATCTATGAATCAAAATTCTCACATGGAGCTATTTTTAATAAATATAGTAAAAAGCACCTTTTGAACTGTTTGTTTTAATCAGGGCAAAACAAAAAAAGTTTACAGTTTAAAAAAATACTACTAACCAAATACTTTTGTATGAGTTCAGATCCAACAACTCTCAGGAAAGTAGCGGATGTTTGGTTTGCCACTGCTTTTGCCAATAATGTTTTTCCCGTACCAGGAGGCCCATATAAAATTACTCCCTTAGGAGGTTTTATGCCCATCTCTTCATAATACTCAGGGTGGGTAAGAGGTAGCTCAACTGATTCCTTATAAATAAAAATGTATCTTTTTCAGTGTTACATACCTTGCAGTAATAATTAAAAATAAATTTTACATATTGAGAAATGTCTGTATAGAGGCATTATTATTACCAAGATTTTAGTATTTTATAAGAGTGACATAATTATACACATAAAATATCATCACTATCATCATCAGCTGATAAACACCCACTGCTGGATATAAGCCTCCCCTAAAGATCTTGCCTCCGATTGGTCCAGCACTGTCATCAGATTCCCACAATATTCACCAGATCATCTGTCCTCCTAGCAGAAAGGCCTTCCAGCACTATGTTTACCAGTACGCGACTGCCACCACAGGCCACCTGCCACCTTACTGCCCTATGGGCCATCATACCTTTAAGCAATGTGCCCAGCTCATTGCTATTTATAAAATAATGGAACTATCATTTTTACTTTGATTTCCTGGATCTGTGTATCTAATCCACCAATGTCGGCATAAGTTTCCTGTGGTGCTTTTTCCAGTTTCATCACAGACACCATTGGATCAGTGTCATCACCCAAAACACCTACAACTGCATGAACCTAAAAAAGTAATATAAAACATCAAATTAATAATTTATTTTTCTATAGATTTACATAGACATATATACATATAAATTTAATCACTATTTTTAAGACACATGAATGTATTATTAAAATAATTTATTTGGTGATTTATTATTTGTAAACTTACCTTGTGATTCAAAAGCACTGAGCAACCTGGCTCCAACTGATCTTTATCTACAAATGACAATATGCTAACATAATGTTCACTCCCAACTGATGTAGAAACAATGGCGTGATTATCATCAATAATTTCTTCCAAGTTTCCTACAGACATTGGTGTTCCTCTAAGGTCGTCAACCTATCAAAAAATACAATTAATAAAATGCATATACATAAATAAATTTTCACATATGAACAACAAACACTATGATATGAAAATAAATATTTTTGCACTTAATGTTATTACATTAACTGCAATCAAATTTCTCTCTTATTTTCATCTCTTTCATATCTATTTAATACAATATTATTGTAGTGTTATGTATTTTATTCTCACACAAATTATTTAAAAATAATCTAGAAATGCCCAAATATTTGTGTGTAATAAAAAATTACTTCATGAATTTTGCAAAACCCCACTCTTAGCGAAGTAAGCCAGACACAAAATTGAATATTGTATATACATGATTTTATTTTCATTAAAGACTATTGTTATATTTTATAAGTACAATTTATTAATATACATTTGGTAAAGAATTTAACAAAAAAAAATCTATGTGGTACAAAGCACATTTAAAATAAGTCAATCTTAAATCATTACAAAACTACCTTTTTATTTCATATCAGCTGTACAATTTGTCACATTTAAAATGATTACTTAAAAAAATTGAAAGACTAATGTCCAAACAAAAGAATGAGAACAACAATGGCTAATATCTATATGGTCATTGTAAACAGTACCTTAGACCGTTCTTCTTCAATCTTTTCCTCTTGCGGCTTAAGTCTTTCTTGATTTCGAATGAATTCTTCTTCCATTAGAAGATAATCTTTGATCCGTTCCAATTTTAAAAGTTTCAACCTACACTTTGTATGAGGTGTGACTTGCGGCAGTTTCAAAGCTGCATCAGGGCCTTTCGCTTTACGCTTCTTTTTACCTACTCTCGTAGGGATTGGTGGTTCATACTTCTTCTTTTTATCTTTGTCATCTTTTTTATCACCACCACTTCCTCCGCCTGACTGGTTTTGACCCTAAAAGTCGAAAATGAAATAAGTGGAGTGATTAAAGTAAAAACTTCTGCTATAACCCTTACTAAATTAAAACTAACCATAGTATTAAGTTAAAAAATTAATTGGTTCGATTTAAACTGAAATATGGAGACAGCATCTGATTACAAAGCGAAATTTCCAACTTTTTTTTAATGTGCTCGTAGGGATGTGTAATTTAAGAACCGAACATCAAAAACCGATAAACAGATTCATTAATTAAATAATTTTTTTTAATTTTAGTCAATATATTTTTATATAATTTAAATATGTTTTGTAATATACAAATAATAATTAAATTAGGAAATTTTGAAATCCAAAGACTTCATTAGTTTGCTTGTAAGGTAACGTAACGCACATATTAGACACTTCAACGTGTCGTCGTTCGACGTTTTGTGTAATATTTTAGTTTCGCATTCGGGGAACCCTACAATTTTACTTTCGTGAAATCATAACTCTTTAATTGGTTTTGGTATTTTCCTTAACGATACAATGAAGGAAAAATTATTTATAATTTTCTTTATTTATTCAGTATAAATTTTCACTACTTATAAACTTAGTGACAGTTCATAATACGTCTTTAAAAGTGTGTAATTATAAGTATTCAAAATGGTTTTGGCAGACTTAGGTCGCAAAATAACAACTGCTCTGCAGTCATTAAGTAGGGCAACAATTATCAATGAGGAGGTAATGAGAAGAAATCAAAATAATAATTGATTAGGTGTTTTCAGCATATGCTTTATAATTATTGTAATCTTGTCGATAGGTGTTAAATTCTATGCTTAAGCAAATTTGTGCAGCTCTGCTTGAAGCCGATGTAAATATTCGCTTGGTAAAGAACCTCAGAGAAAATGTACGTGCTGTTATTGACTTTGATGAGATGGCAGGTGGACTTAATAAACGACGCATGATACAATCAGCTGTGTTCAAAGAATTGGTAAAAGTAAGTATTATTATATAGAAATTACACATTAATTGTAGTGAGTATCATTCAGATGATATTTTTTTTGTAATTTGTAAATAAACTTGCTATTTATTGATTAAACATCTGTTTAGGTGACAATGATCACAGAATTTTTTTTAAAACAAAATAAATTATATTTAATTTTTTTTTTCTTGCGGCTTGTGGACCCAGCAGTGAAACCATACCAGCCCATCAAAGGAAAACCCAATGTTATCATGTTTGTAGGATTACAAGGCTCTGGTAAAACAACAACATGTACAAAACTTGCTTATCACTACTTAAGGAAAAATTGGAAATCCTGTCTGGTGTGTGCTGACACATTTCGAGCAGGAGCATATGATCAAGTAAAACAGAATTGTACTAAAGCCAGGATACCTTTCTATGGCAGGTTAGTGTATTTGCTAACATTTGAATTATGTAGATAAATATATGTAGTAATTTTTGAGTTAATTGTGATGAGTACTTGGTAATAAAGAAAAATTAATTTATTTTAGTTACACTGAGGTAGATCCAGTAGTGATAGCAACTACAGGTGTAGAAATGTTCAAAAAGGAAGGTTTCGAAATGATTATTGTTGATACTAGTGGTCGACATAAACAAGAAGAGTCATTATTTGAAGAAATGTTGGCAGTAGCAAATGCTGTTGTAAGTAGAATTTTTGAGATTTTGTATTAAAATATTTACCATTTGTTCATTAAGAAGTAGCAATCAAAAACGGTTTAAATCATTTGAGTATAAAAATGAAATTGATAATATATAATATAATAAATGTTTAATAATATGCAATTGAAATGACAGTTAAATTATTTGCCTCCTTGTTTTATTGTTTTCATAGAAGATTTTAAGAAGAGGAATTTTAGGAGTTTATTTTGTATTTATAATACCTTTCCAATGGTAAAGTAGACATATTAAGTGAGCGAGTTTAGGCAAACATTACTTTGGTACAGCCTCTGATACAGTGTCATTCTGCATGACTGCAACTACAACATAAATATATCAAATGATAGATATAGTGGTATTTCTTGGGAGATGCCCATCGAACAGTGTACCACTGTAGCTTAATGATCATGATGATTATAAAATCTGTTAATCTTCATTCACAACACAAAATTTCAACGGTGTTAAAATTTCTTTTACAATGTATTCAGAAAAAAATATCAATTCCTTTAAAGACCTAAATATTAAGAAGTAAGACTCTAATTTTATTGTATGTATTAAATTATTTTTAAATCTTCCTCAACAGAAACCTGATAACATAATTTTTGTCATGGATGCTACTATTGGACAAGCCTGTGAGGCACAGGCTCGAGCTTTTAAAGACAAAGTTGACATTGGTTCTGTTATTATAACAAAGTTGGATGGACATGCCAAAGGAGGAGGTGCATTATCAGCGTATGTTTATAATGGAGTAATAGATGAGACTTAAAATTGAGAACTATATTCTTACTTTGTATATCATCTAAATCTTTTTGATTGTGAAATTTTTAACTAGACATGTAATGTTTCTTGTGGATGCTATTATAGTATTTACTTACTGTATGTAACATTGTATAACACATTGTAATATTTTCAGTGTTGCAGCAACTCAAAGTCCTATCATCTTTATCGGTACTGGTGAACATATTGATGATTTGGAACCATTTAAAACAAAACCTTTCATTAATAAACTTTTGGGTATGGGTGACATTGAAGGTCTGTTAGACAAAGTCAATGAACTTAAACTGGATGATAATGATGAGCTACTGGAAAAATTAAAACATGGTCAATTTACTTTAAGAGCTATGTATGAACAGTTCCAAAACATAATGAAAATGGGACCATTTTCTCAAATCATGGTAAAGAATTGTATTCATTGATTCTGTTATTGGTATTTAAAATTCATTATTTCTAATTTGAAATTATTGTTGTGTTTGTTATTTTTTCCAGGGCATGATTCCAGGTTTATCCCAAGATTTTATGTCCAAAGGTAGTGAACAAGAATCTATGGCCAAACTAAAACGTTTAATGACAATTATGGATTCCATGAATGAAGGTGAATTAGATCACCGTGATGGAGCAAAGCTTTTCTCTAAACAGCCAACTAGAATTGTGAGAGTAGCCCAAGGAGCAGGTGTTACTGAAAGAGATGTTAAAGATTTGATTGCCCAATATACTAAATTTGCAGCAGTGGTGAAAAAAATGGGAGGAATTAAGGGAATGTTTAAAGGCGATATGGCGAAAAATGTTAACCAAACCCAAATGGCTAAACTCAATCAGCAAATGGCGAAAATGATGGATCCTCGCATACTTCAACAAATGGGTGGTATGTCTGGTCTACACAATGTTATGAGGCAACTTCAGCAAGGTTCAAGCGGAATGAATAGTTTGATGGGAGGGAAATGACATTGACTATTTTTTGTAAATGTCAAAAATAATTTACAGTTTTAAATAAAGTCTATAGTTTCCATAAAATCTGATGAAAATTTTGTGTTTTACTTTTAAGTAAACATTTATGCAACAAAAATATTATTATGTATAACGAAATTAAAAAACAAGAATGTGTTCACAAAACTTGATTTTTATTTACCTTTACAGACATTGTTTGTTGTTACGTTTTTAAAATGTGTAAATTGTTGTTTTAACTCTTAATGAAAAACTGATTTTTTTTACATGTGCATAAAAGTTTTACCTTTATTTATACTATATACTACAAAAAAGATTGAAAGAAACTTTTTAATTTATGTTTAGACAGATTAGAAAATTTCGCTTATTGATAATATATCTAAAATCGATAAATACTTGTGAATATCCTAATTAATATAAATGAAACAAAATAATCAGATTTTTCGTTAAAAGAACGTAAATATGTTTATACTGATTTTATTTATGGATAAAGGGAACCTTTCAATGTGATGGATACCAATTTAAAATAATTGTGCTTACTCTTTTAGAGTCGAAAAAGTAGTTACCACAATGATCAATCACATGTACATAAAAACAAAATTACGTGTAAGTTATCATAACTTTATATATAAAATGCACAGTAATTAATATATTATTTAAAATAACCTCTGGCTGCGCGAATTCTACTTCTTTGCCTTTATTATACACTAGAAGAGAAAAAATAGGCCATATGATCTCTGATTATGACTCTTGAGGCGAATTGAACAACAACAAAAATACAAACTTGGGAAGAAGGAAATTTGTTAGCTAAATATATTACAGAAATGGCCTGCAATTCTTGTTTCCAACCATTTTCTTTTTTACGTCCGGAAGTATGAAATAAAAATATGAAAATAAACACTATTTATATTTATTACTCAATAATACATTAGTTAATATTTTTCAGAAAGGTTGTCCAAGTTGTGGTTTTAGTTATTGTTCAAAATGTTTAAATGCTAAAGTATACGTACAGAAATTAAATGCAGAAAAAAAGGTATGCTTTCACTTTTCTTTGTAATTTTTTTTAAAGAGTATACTTAAGAAGAATTTTATGTTTTTTACACCGTTTTATAGGTTTGTAGTAAATGTTCACGAAATGACAAAACTGCCGCAATTTATACTAACCAACCTCCAGATGGTTTTAATAGGTAATTATAATGTATAACAGTTTTAAGTTAAACGCTATGGGTACCCACAGCACAGCTTTGCCGTGTGGGGCCATCGGAAATCAAATGTTTGTATCTTTTATGTCATAACTAAATAAATTAAAAGATTAAGTTAGATTAACCTTAATTTTTAGTTAAATTAAATTTGTTTACGTTTATTAGGAGTGTTTGTAAAATCAATGAAAATACCAAAAATTTAAAAACTGATATCACAAGTATAAAAATCGAACAAGAGATCCACGATAGGCTCCAGACCCTAAAAGACAGTAATAAAACAAATGAGGATTTAGTAGGAAGGCTACAAAATCTGAAAGGACCAATGCCATGTACTTCGGATGCAGAGTTATATTCCAAATTGGCTAAAGTGAAGGATGTTCCCATAAATGCTGTGTGGAGTAACAAGGTATTCTATGAGTTTTTAACTTTGTATTCATTGTTAGGTTTTTACAAAAATGATTTTCATTTCTTACCCTTTCAGTTATACTTTATGTGTCAACATCTAAAAGCCAGACAAAATATAGGTTATACATGAAATTGTTTGTTATTGTCTGGCTTAGTACATGTTATTTCTTTTTTGTAACATTTATTCTCTGATGTAATAAAGTGCTGTTAGTTATTTGTCTGGTCCATAAAACTGTTCAAATAAGGGGCTCACTTAATGGATTCTGGGCCCCTTAACACATGTATATATACACTACCTCTCAAAAGTATTTGGCCTCCTAATAAAATACATTTTGTAAAAGTCTGATTAAGTGAAACAATGTCTTAATTATTTTATCATGTTTATTAATCATTTTTAGATGTAACAAGCATATATATTGTTAAATTTTGGATTAATCTGTGCCTCCCTTTATTTTTTATGATTGCCACAAAGCATTCACAACCTGGCTACAAATGTTTTTTAATATTGTGTTTGTTATTTTCTGCCATTCTTCTTGCAATTTATTCCATAAGTCTTCCTGAGATGTGTGACAATCTCTGTGTATCCAGCTGATCCCAAAATAGTTCAATAGGGTTTAAGTCAGGGGACTGTGGGGACAACTTCATGAGTTTCAACACCTGTTTTTTTTTTTTTTATAAAGTCCTTGCATAGTCTTGACATGTGCTTCGGATCATTATACTGTTAAAATTTAAATCCAAGACCAATTAAAAGGGTTTCACAAGGCACTGCCCTATCATCCAATATATAATTGTAACCTTCTTTTTTTAAATTCCTTGTATTCTCACAAGATCTCCAACAGCGGAGCTACCAACTAAAGCAGCACCAAACCATCACTAAACCATTACTTACCCAGTTATGTTGTGTTACAGAAATCACAGTATAAGCGTCATTTCCCTTTCGTTTGACTGTCGTCTTACGAAAACTCTTTGTTTGGTTCCAAAAATTTCAAACCTTGACTCGACTCATAAGACCTTTTCCTAATCTGCTGTTCTCTCGACTAATTATGCCTCTATTTTTTATTAATAGGTTAAGGAAGTGGTTTGGAGATTGCCATGCATCCCTTGAGGCCTGCGTCATAAAGTTTTCTTTTAAGGTGGATACACTGACTGGTGTATCATGACCCACATTAAACTTGCTATTTCCGGTGCAGTTAATCGCCTATCCCGTTTGCTATCAACAACTGTACTTAAATCTTTACTCGAAGTAGTAGCTCTTAGTTTGCCTGGACAAGATTTGTTGCAAATTGCTTCAGCCGCAAACTTCTTAATGGATGTAGTCAACAGTTTGTCTAGTTATCTTCTGTAGTCTTGAAACCTCACGATTACTTTTATCGAATTTATGATGTGCAATTATTAAGCCTCTGGTCACTTCGGAATATTTTTCAGTTATATCCATTTTCTTCAAAAAATTTAACTCAGATGTGAAAAACAAAAGAAATATTGGTAGACTTTGAGTTATGGAGAGAATGGTATTTTTTTGAATGACATCAGATAACAACGTAAAAATATTTGTGGTATTTATTCTACATGGTACTTGTGTTTATTCCTTGATAACTAAATCAAAACAAAATTGCGACTTCAAAGATTAAATTTAAATAATTTCTGACCATAACACTTATGGTTTTATGATGAGTCACCAAATAACAATAAGTTGTTTACCATTGTATATATGTATATAAATATTTTTCAGTGTTATACAAATAATGAACCTAATAAACGATCTCATTAAAATTTATTGCTTGTAACTTAAACAAATTGCAGGTGGCCAAATATTTTTGAGGGGTAATGTATGTATGCAGTGGCGTACCTAGGTTGCGGTCCGCAACAAGCGGCACTTACCTTGAGGCGGATTTTTTATATTTACTTATAGTTGTAAAAAGCATCTTATTCATTTTATATTTATTTTTACAATTAATTAATATTGATTAAATAACTTAATAATATATATATAAAAACCACTATTTGATTGACTTATAATAGAAAGGGCTACAAACTGGAGATCGCCCCGGGCGGCAAAAGTTCTAGGTACGTCACTGTATGTATGTATTGTGCATATATTTATTATAGTTACAATTTTTTGTATTTAAGATAAGCAGATGTCTATATTGCACAACTATTTAAATGAAATTACTATAAGTAATGCACTTTGCATAATAATGCTATTAAATATTTTAGATGTTGATATCAGCTCCTGATTTAAGAACTGAGCAAGAACAAGCTGATGACTTGTTGAAACAATATGTAGAAGAAACAAAGATGGAATCAGAGTATAAAGATGGATTTGAAAATACTATAACAAACCTAGAGGGAAGGTTAGAAAAGTTAAAGGGTTCTTCAAGATCAAAATCTAATGTTGTACAAAAAGATGAAGGGAACATTGATTCTGAAGATGAAGAAACCAGTGTTAGAAAAATTATTGAAAAGGTTATTTCTTTTACTTGCAAATTTATTGATTTTAGTTAAAAAACATACCTTATAACAAGTAAAGAAATTTGAAATGATTTCTTGTATAGTTATCATAAATAGAAACTTAATTCATTTAATATTCTTTTAATTAGGTAAAAGCAGAGGTGAATATAGAAGAAGGCTTTTTAACAGATACAAATGATGAATTGCCCTTCTGTGAGATATGCAATGAAAATGCGAATGTGCGCTGCAAGGGTTGTGAGTACTTATTTTGTATGAGGTGTTTCAATGAACACAAAGATGATGATAATGACTGCAATGAGTATGTAATATATACACCACCAAAATAAACAACACTTAAATTTATGTATATTTTAGGTCTAACATTATTATTATTTATTACATATATTAATAAATTCTTGAATGAATTTTGTTAAAATAAAACTATGTGTTTTACTTATTTATTTTCTTTTTACTTCCAAATTTTTCTATAACATTAGGTATTAGTTTAACTAAATCATCAGCTGATTGTTTATAACCATTATCAATCCAAATCTCTTTTAACTTATTAATAATAGGCCCATACATTTTGCCCGGTGGAACCCCATTGTCTTTGAGAATTTTACCACCTATTGGGAACTTTGGTATTTCCCATTTATCAAATAACTGTAACAGGTTCTCTTCTCCTCTATATTTTAGAACCTCACGTGTGTATTCTACAGCATCTTTCTGTTTCATTTTTGTGTTCAAAACCAATTTCTGATAAGGTCTGAAATCATTTAACAATGTTAATTGCCAATGAACATTTTAGTACCAATAAAATATTTCATTCCGTATATAAAATAGAAGAGTAATATGAAATTAAACATCAATTAAAATATTTATGTAAACTTACATTAATGATTTTGTAGTTTCTTTATCTGATCTGTGTTCCACTATAAAGTATGCCATGTCTCTGTCATAGCTTGAGAACTTAAGGCGACTATGTAGTACTGTGACTGCATCAATATCATTAAGAAGTGCTGCCAAGTAACTCATTGGATGTAGACCTAAATGCTCACTTTGATACAGAACCTTGTTCAATTCTTCAATGTTAGGATCTGGTATACCTGCAAATATAACTTTGTTATTAAATTCTAATCAAAGAGACTGGGACACTTTAATAAAAAAAGGATATACAAATTTTATATTATCTTTAAATACCAATATGTTGGCCAATATCTGCATCTAACATAGTCTTTAATAATGCTCCTGCAAAATTTCCCTGAAGTGTTTTTTTCAGTTCCATCCATATTCGTTCTCCAGATATATTTTGTAATCCTTTTACATTCTTTTTAATGACTTTAAGTGTGTTTTCATCATGGTTTTCAGGATTTTCGGCTATACGCCCATAAAACCTAAAGTAGCGCATTATTCTGAGATAATCTTCTTGGATTCTGACATCAGCATCCCCAACAAAAGCAACTCTTCTATTTCTTAAATCTTCATACCCAAAAAAGTAATCATACACAGACCCGTCAAATCCTACAAATGAAAAGTATTAAATTTAAGTACTTAAACTTTTTCTGTATCTTGTGTAGAATGGAGTAATATAGAGATATTAAATAATTTGGAAAACAGCTTTTCTATTATTATTTTTAATGATTTTCTTTGGTGAAAGTACTGTTCTGACATTTTACATTAAATTACCTAGAAACATTGAGTTTATTGTGAGATCTCTTCTATTTGCATCAAGTTTCCAATCTTTAGTAAACTCAACTTCAGCATGCCTTCCATCTGTAACCATGTCCACTCGAAGAGTAGTTACTTCAAAGTTTTCTTTGTCATTTATTCTTGGTGTTATTGTACCATGTTTTTCACCACTAACATTTATCATTCTTACGTTTTCTTTATTAAACATTTTCTTCATCTCTTCAGGTGTAGCTGTGGTAGCAAAATCTAAGTCCTTTGGTTGTTCGCCCATTAATAAATCCCTGGATGATATTTGAGACTTAAAGTTTTTTATTTTCAAATGTTAGAATATTCTAAGGTGAATAGCAATTGTCAAATCATGCCCTTGTACATATTTAATGAAAAAAAAATATTATTAGTTGTGGCAGATCTGTTACCAGAGATAATTTTGTTAGGAACCACTGCAGTATCAATTTCTGCTGCCAAACAGTATTCTGTAAATGATTGTACTCAGGTTTATTATTAGGGAAACCATCTTGTGACTCAGGATAATGAGCACAATTTGATGCTGCTTTTATCCTCTTGGCACCTCATTTTTTCTAGATAGGGGATAATACTTATCATCAAGTAAAAAGTTTGTCATATCAGCGAATAATATATATATATAATACCTTACAGCACCACCTGCGATACGAATTTCATATTGATACTTTTCAAACAATTTTTTTAAATCCAATACTTCAGTGGTAAAAATTTTCTTAAACTCTGGTGTGTCAAGTTTTGTGACTACAGGATTTTCTCGATATTTAAGTTCCATGTCATTTATCGAACGCCGTCTTGGTAATCGTAATTTCCTTAATTCACAATAATTCTGTTGGTAAGAAAACAATAATTAACCCACAAAAAAAATGTTTGCCTTGTATGTTTAGAGGAATATTCTTCTGACCTTAATTTGAATAAATTGTACTATTTTAAAATTTTTCAAATATAATGTGTACATAGTAGACTATAAAATCGAAACTGAAAATAGTTCCATTATAGGTATGTTCGTATTTTTGGGAAGATGGGTAAATGACGTTTTTTTTTGTAAAGGTTTTTATGGTTAATGACACTTTTTTTGTAAATGTTTTTACAACTCTGGATACGAGTCTTTTTAAGCAGATAAATAACATTTACAATATTATTGCACTAGCATATCCCTGTTTTAAAATTATTTTTATTTTGCCATACTGTAGAACAATAAAGTTCTAAAAAAACTAAGAAATTAAAAAAAATCAATACTTAATGCAAATCGATTAGAGAACCACTGGAAAAAATGTTTTATTAAACAGAAGATCAAAAAGACATATATTCGTATATCCAGTCTTAATTTTTATAGATTATTAGTCAAAACCATAATCATAGTATATTCAGAGTTAAATGAGTTATTGAAGTCTATAAAGATTCCAGTTTTTTAATAGGCAGTGAAATGTTTCTAAAATAAATAAGGCTGCATTAATACTATTTTATTAAACTTTATTATTATTATTCAACCTATGATAAACTTTGAAGGCCGTTCGATGTTATCATAAATCTTGTAGATAAATTTGGTAAATCTGGAGCAAATATTACAGAGAGTTCTCTTATATGACTATGACTTTGTAAACTTCTTAGAGAAAGTTCTCCACTACGTAAATTTTCTGTTATTTTTTTCATCCAGAGCCTGTATGTTATCATGTTAGACCATGCTAAACCAAGGGCTGGCAACACATTCATATTCTTCTCAAACGATGACGTCACTTGGTTAATGCAAATGACAGCGAAATTATGTTTCTGTGCTAAGGTTATTAATATAATTGCTACTTCTCTTAAATCTTCTGCTCTCCTTAAGTAATTTATGTCTTCACATCTTAATGGAGCAGCGATAGAATCAATAATGACATATGATACTTGATTACTTTTTAATAATTTTGGTAATCGATGTTTAATGCACGATATCAATTCATACGATTCCGTAAGATGTTCGAGAAACATATGCTGCCCATAATCTTTATCACATCCTGCTGTAGTATAGTTTTTTATTTGATTCAATCGTTTCACTGGAAATAGATCTTCAGTACAAATATACACAGTTTTATTTGGCCAACTGTTGGCTGCTGCCGTGATTCCGAGTTGAGTTTTACCTGATCCACTTTCACCATATATTTCTGTTATAGTACCTGCAGCAAAACCACCGTGCAGTAATTTGTCAATATTTGTTACCCCACTTGCTATTTTTATATAGCTCTGATACTTCACTAGTTTATCACATGTAATACAAGGTGACTTATAGTAATTAGAAACTACATTTTTTAAATATATAACATCATCAGTTGCTAGATTTGTAAGTTTTTTCACATCTAGTACTGAAAGCATTAAGATTTGGCGAGGTGTTGCAATTCCAGCTTTATCAATTTTGTCAAAAATATTTTGGTAAACTAAGCTTTTTAAAACGTTCATTGTCAATAAACTGTATTTTAGTAGTTGTACAAAATTAATCTTTTTTTGAAATATAATCACTTTAGATGTTGAAGCTACACTTTATTAATTTTTAATTCTTATTTTAATAACAAAAGCTTTGTTTTTACACCGACTAATACGCTACTTACGCTGAGTAAATAATGCGCCAAAATATCATTGAATTTGATTTTGATGCTTTCTTTTATTTCTAATGAGAATCAAAGGTACAGTTCATAGAGTCACTTCTTTAATGTTAATATGATGTATTTATATCATATATATTTGCTATAATCTAATATTTATTTAAACAATGGTCTTTCAATAATACCTAACCAAATTATGGTGTATTATTATTAAATATGTGATTACTTATACATTTAACATACATTGTATGCATTATTGAAATATTCAAAACTTTCTAAAAATAATATAATGCAGATAAAAATTAAAAAGCAAAAGAAATAGAACTACTATTCAATAGAAAAAAAAAATTAATGATTGATAAGAATCACATTTATACACAATTTTTAACAAATACCTATTACATTTGTTTACTAGGAATACCTTCATTATAATACGAAATTTATAGTCCTAAAATTTGTTTTATTAATAAATCGTATTTATAAATTTTATCATATAAATGACCAAAATAAAATTCTTCGCCAAATGTCACAGTATACATGTTTGTATGAAATCAGACATTAGTATGTTATATTTTTTTATATAATCTGCATTACATATGACAATTAATAAACAAAATATTACACTTATGTTTATGAACTTCGATTAAACAGATTATAAAAACAAGTAACATAGTTATATTTACTTTTTATTTTAGTTTAGAACATGTTTCTCTATAAATATTTGTACAATACGGGTCGCATGATAACGATACACTTTCACCCCTCCGCCTTGAATCAAATTACGCGGACTCAAATCAATGACGTTCAGTCGGTAACGAGAGCCGGTTTTACCACTGCGACTAGTAGGAGGAAAATGGTAAGCAAGTATTTTTTTCGCGCTTGCTTTATTTAACAAATCAAGTATATAATGTAAAGATACATAGAGAGTACGGTTGGTAACATAGTACTGCGAAGTTTTGGAGTAAATAATATTAATAAAATATTCAATCAATATTTTTTTTTCCTGAACTTATCATTACTATTAATGTATTAATGTAATGCACATTTTTCAATAGGCTGATAAACTAAACTCTGCTGAGCGAGATGAGCTGATCCAGTCACTATCTCAGACAGGATGGAAGATTCAAAGTAACCGTGATGCTCTTGAAAAAGAATTTAAATTCAAGGATTTCAATGAAGCATTCGGTTTTATGACAAGAGTTGCATTGCTGGCAGAGAAAATGGATCATCATCCAGAATGGTTTAATGTGTACAACAAAGTACAGGTAACAAAATATTTGCATAAATCAATCATTTAGTGAACACATTTAGGATAATGAAAAACAAAAATAAAGAATTAATAGTTTTTTTTTTAAATATTAATGTCCGTAAATTTAACATTTTATTGACCAATCCTCGATGTACAAAACATCTTGCTTTACTTCTATGGCATATTTAATAAGCTAGCTTTTTTGCAGTATGGTAAATTATAATTTATTTCAATGGTTTTTGCAAATGCAAAAGAGTAACTCTTTTGTGCAGTCATTTTTAAAACAAGTTTTTTCTCAGAACTTGATCAATTATATCTTTTTTTAATAGGTAACTTTATCATCCCATGATGTAAATGGACTGAGTAAGAGAGATGTCCAGATGGCTACATTTATGGATAAATTAACCAATTAAGAACATTTCAAAGAAGTTTATTGGACAACACAACCACTTACTTTTGTGATGTTACTTTAACTAATAATATGAATAATAATGTAACTTAATGTATGGATGTAATGTTAAAAATATGTATGTTTTATTATTTAGCTTTAACATATATTTTTGATGTTGATAGATAAATAAATGTGAAATTAAGGTTAATGAAAAACTATAATGATTTCCTAATATAACAAGGGCAAATGTGTTTTTTATTCAGTGGTTCTGTCTCGAATAAGGCTGTTGTTGGGTAAGCTGCTTCAATCACTCTTTTTAGTTCTAAGGCATGCTGAAGATCCCTTGTTTGACATACAATTTTGACCTGAAAATCAGCAAATTTTTAAAATTTTTTGGAACACTTAACAGTATATTTACTATCATTATCATCAGCTAATAGATATGTACTGCTATAATAGGTGCCCTACTAGTAAAGTAGTACCTATTACACTTCTTATATTATATTTTCTATATCTTTTTAACAAAAAGGTTTTTGTATTGGAATAGTTTTCTTAATTATAAAATTTAAGCTTATTGTACTTGCTGTTGGCTAATTAAACAATGTGGTTAATGAGACAATAATGCCCATAATAGTACTATAATTTTTTTATCCTTATTTAAATGCAATATGCTAACACTTCATCATGATTTCACATAATGTTAAGTGGCAGGAGATGGTGAATCGTGCCTGGTCCAGAATACTCTATCTTTTATACATTAGCAGCCATAACACAGCAATATTGTTATAACAGCAAATTTACAATGCTGGGGTTTTAAGTGCAGGTGCATTCGAATATTGTCACCAACAAACCATACAACATGTGGTTCCTGAATCGAATCAGGAACTCTGCATTATAAGGCAAGAGCATAGACAGCGCCATGGAGGTACTTAAAATTATTAGTAATTTCAAAATAGTACCTCAACAAAGTGTATATCGTTATCAATCCAGATATGGTCCATAAATTGCCTTAAAATACTATAACCGCCTTTTGCAAGAAGATCGAGAAGTGCGGTCATAGCTGTCGAATTAGCCTGAATTCCCACCTGGAAAATTTGTATTCGTTATACAGTTTTCTTATGATTTTATTTTCCCTTTATTACGATGTAAACAGTAATATATTCGATATTATAATAACTGAACATGGGTACAAAAATAATAAGTACTTAAATTTAGAAAATTTGTCTATTCTGCTAACGAACTGTGATACACAACAGTGTCGAGGTTAATTGTGTTAGCTACCTCAATTTAAATTCAATATTTAATGTTCACCTTGGCTTCAAACAGCCTATAGCTCAGTGATGCAATTTTATTCTATGAAACGATGAAACCAGCAAGAAGTTAACCTGGCAGTATACACCGCACTACATTGTTCCGTCACCTTGGGACTAAAGATGCCGATAACTCGGCTATTTAATTAGCTATAATGCCGTTTAAACCATATTATAGTAATTTGTACACATTACTGTTTAACGGCAGAAATGGGAGTTGCTGTGGTAACTTACGAAATAGCCTCCGGAACTCGGTATCCATTATACTGTCAATGTTTATTGGAAACATGGGGAAACTTGAATTGATTTTCATAAATTCAAACGCTAGTAAAACTGTTTAAAGTGTTAGGTATTGTTTGTTATTTGAGGCGAACCCAATTTTTTTTAGCGATAAAAGCTGTCTATTAGTAAAGTCTCGCTCAAATAGGAGCGACCCTTCAAAAGATTACTCGAAACAAGCACCAGTAAAATAATTTTTAAATAGTTCCTATATCATAATTATGTGAATATTTCTTAATTTAATTTAATGTACAGACTTTTACGACGGATGTTAACTGTAATTAAAAAATATGTAGTCATCTATTGACTACTTTACCTTAAATTTAACTATACGACCTTCACATGCAAGCCCTCTCTCCAAACAGCGATTTAGTAAAATGGCATCAATGTTACCGCCACTCAAGATACACACGACACTAAAAAAAGATTAAAAATAATTAAATGTATCTATATAAACATACAAAGCAGTACATTGGTTGATGATATCGTCATCACGTAGTCGTAAAAAGTTTTTATTAAACTTACTACTGAGCCGCCGTTGGCCTTCTTTAGATTTCAAGTTTGGTAAATTAAATCACTGTACCATAATTTGAGCAATAAAGCGTTTATCTATGTATCTACTGAATCAAACATTAATAATCTATGTTTATTCTTTAATATATGCAATGCAACTGTTATAATGGACACGAGAATTCAAAGGAAACAAAAACAAATTTAGTTTCTATTTTACTCCATTACGATTTTAAATGTATTTCATGTTAAAGTCGCGTGATAGGTTTGTTGGATTGCTGAGATTGAGACGGTCTAGGTGGATATCAACGCAGCTCTTATTTCTATCGTAATACACCAGTACGCAAGTATTACTGTGTTCCAGTTTGAAGGACGTTTGAGCCGGTGAAATTAATGGCGTAAAGAGACTTAATATCTTATGTTTGAATTATGTTACAATGTGGTGTTGTTTTATCATCCAATTTAGCGTCACGTTCTTATGTGCACTTACTATCAGGAAAACTTCTAAGCTTGTGTAGTAAAATAAAACTACAAATTAATAAAATGGATGAATAGTTAATCATCTTATTACTTAACTGCTATAAAAGAGCATGCAAATATTTAAATTTCATTACACAGAGTGACAGTCCTAATTAAAAAACAACAAACTAAATGACAAAGAGTAAAGACTAAATTAATAATAATTTATGCATTGATTATTCTTAAATAATAAGAAATATCATGTCTCTGAAATTTACATTAAATTAATCACAGAAAAGTAAAAAAATCGTCAATGCTGTAGAATATATCTAAGTCACTTGCGCAGGGAGCTTTTATGTTTGTTTGGGAGGTTTGTGTATTAATATTATTGGGTATTTTATTATAGACCTTATTATACATAACATATATATATATACATATATATTTAAATTTTTGTATTTCTAGGAATGATATCATATATTAATTAATTCTTGTTTCTCAGATTAAATTTTATAACATCATCAATCTGATTTGCACGAATAAATACATATTTTGCTTAACAAATTTGTCTATTATATGTCTGTCTAAAATCACACAGCGTCGAGTAGAAGAATGAATTATGATCTTACCTTTATCGCCCGCTATGTTGGTACTCTACCTGCTTGTCACTTGCAGGGGGCGCCACTTTCTTCGTGTT